>BQNB010014219.1:31791-75589 GCA_026074375.1 Tanacetum coccineum
AACACTTAGCTAATTTCGAGGTTATTAGTCGAGGGGGATCGAGATTCTTAGTTTTCTAAGTGCTTACTTCATAGCATTGCGTGAAGACACGACAATATCTTAGTATGACGGATTTTGGTATGCGTTTAATTACACATACCTTTCACCATTAAAATCGGACTTAAATGACCCAAAACGTACCAAAAATACATTGTATTTGTATGTTTTCACTTATTTTGTGCAGGAAACGGATATCCGGCAAAAGGACGAAAAATCAAGCCAAAAACGACAAAACCGAGCACGGAATGGAAAAGCGTGGAAAAGACAAAGTCAAATCAAAGCCAAAGTCAACAAAAGTCAAAGTCAACCCGGAAAAGTCAACGGTCAAAACCGGAGCCGACACCGAAGAATACTTAATGAGCCCACCCGAACCCATCTAATGGACCGGATAAGCCCATTAGTATATTTATGAAGACTTATATAGCCCAAGTTTTAATACATGGCCCAAAACCCTCTTAAACACCAAACGGCCCAATTCCTTAATCAAAGGCCCAAGTATACTTAACTTGGCCCCATTTCCCTTAACTGCCTGTTACATCACAAGGACCTCACGTGTAACAACACAAGACACGTTGGAGGACTAAAACTGCCAACTCCCCCAAAGTTGTATCCACCACAAGGACGAATCTTGCAACAACAATATACAAGGTGAGGGATCAAAATTGCCAACCCACCAAACTTTTCCCCTGCACCTTCAAACAAACAGACATAAACGTTTTTCCCGCCAATGAACAGTACCCAAGTACTGTTCATTGTCTCCTACCTCTGGCAACCAAACAAAAACTCATTAAAACCTTAACCCCACTATCCCCACACTCACATGGCCTCGTGACAAGCTGGCAATCCTGAACCCCTCTATTGGCCCAGGAAAGAAGACAACAAGATCAAGGGTGTAGATTGTTTTGATTGAGCACCAAGTTTAATCAATGGCCAAGATCAAGTTTGTGCTTTCTCCTCACAAAGAAAACACAAGAAACACAGAAGAGAAGACTCAAGACCTAGTTTTTCAGTATAAATAGTAGCTTATGTAGTTTAGTCTGGTGTGTCGAATTTTTGTGTTTTAAGTCAAAAACTTGTAACCAAGATTTGTACCCTTTAATCACTGTCTTTTTAATACATGTCATTTTAATATATTGCAATTTAAATTTCTGTTCTTTAATTTACTTGCACTTTAATTATTGTCATTTTTAAGCTTACCTTTAAATACTTGTCACTTTACTTAACTTGTCCTTTTAATACTGTTTATAAGCTCTTTTATAAGTTTTTAAGACATTAAAAACCTATTTTAAAGCTTACTTTTATTTTCTGTCAAAAATTCAAAAAAAAATCCAAAAAGAATAATATCAAGAAGAAGCAAGGAGCATGGTTAAATTTGGAAGGCCATGGGTTTTAGAGCTTATGGTAAGCATTAGGATTGGATTTTAAGCTTTTGAAAGCTTATTCACTTGCCAAAAGCAAAGGATCCTTTGTAAGCCTTATTTTTACATTTTTGCTTTTTACTGTAGCTAGCTTATTTTATGCTTATTATTGCTTTTGCTTGCTTATTACTCTTGTGTATGCTTGATTGTGCTTGTTATTTGCTTATTTTGTCCCCGTTCTAAGTTATATGTCAAAACTGTCATTTATATGCTCATATTGCTTATTGCTTATTTGATTATATTAGTGCTTATCTTTGTTCTAAATTTGCTTATTTTAACTTAACTTTGCTTATTTGTCTACTGTTTTAACCAATTCTTGCTTAAAACAGCCTAAAAAGTTGATTTTAAAACTTAAGGGAGTGTTTGGGTTAGCAAGTCAAACGGGTTAAAAGTGCTTAAAAGGCATTTGGGTCAGTTTGGTTTGCTTGCATAAGCATCCTTGAGTGTGTTTTAATCTGATTTTTATAAGCCTCTAAGTCTAAAAAGTGTTTTTAAAGCTTTTCTAAAAACTATTTGAAACTGTTAGTGACAAACAGTTTCATTAGATGCTTTTCGGATTAGTTCTTTTTAAACTCTTTTGAAACCTGTTTTGAGTTCTTTTCATAGTGTCAAAATTAAGTAGTTAAGTTCCCTTTGGTTTTCTTTGCATCTTTTCCAATCTGTCAAAATTTGTGTAGTGTTTACTTTTGTGTCAAAATTGCTATTTTTCAACCCTTGTTATCAGATGGGTTTATTTGTCTTTAGTCCCTAAATTTTTGCATACAAGCTCATCTCAAGCTATTTTCAATCTGTTTTAACTAACTTTTTGGTTTTGAGCTTAATTTGCAGCTTATTTTAAAACTGCTTTTTGTCCCTTTCTACTTGTAAAATAGTGCCCTGGTGCAAAACAGCACCCTTTTGAGCCCTTTTTCTTGCTTGTTTTTAATCCATGTTATTAGATATTTGCATTTATGAAAAGCCCTTAAGCTCCTCTTTAAGCTCCTATAAGCCAGAAAGCCAAAAACCCCTCTAGGTGGCTTATTTTTAAGCTCAAAGTGTGCCCTTTGACTGTTTTACCTGCAGTTTAGCCTCATAGCTTATTTAGGTTTTCCAGCTTATTTGTCTGTTTGATTTTGCTTATTTTTGGTTTATATTGGCTTATTAGGTCTAGTTTTACATTTGCCTTAGCTTAGTTACCCTTTCCATAGCTTATTTTGTCTGAATTTAGGTCTTAGCATCCTCAAAAGTTTCAAAGGCAGTACTAACTTATAAGTTAGTACTGCTGACTTCATAAGCTCATTTATGGCTTTTATGCTTTTATTAGATATTGCTTATTGTCTGTCTTAGCTTATACTAAGTTTTCATTTGCTTATATAGCTTAAAAAACGCCAAACAGTTAGGCTCTCTTTTTAGTTTTAAAGTTTTTTAAAAGCTTAAACTGCCACTATTCTTATGCTTATTTCGTGCTTAAATTGCTAGTTATAAAATTTTTTTGTCTTTTTTAAAGTTGCTTATTTTTAGCTTGTTAAAAAAGTTGTAAAAAAATGAGAAATAAAAGTGTTGGGATTAGGGGAGGCCCCAAGTGAGCAAGACTCGAACTCGGGACCTCAACCCCATCACCAACGTTTTATAACACACACTCACTACCGCTGTGCTACAATAGCTCATCCGGTAGTGAGTTGCATCACTTAATTTATAAAGGCATTTTAGCCCATTAAGCCCATAAGCTGTTTTCAGCTTATTACGGCTTATTTATAAGCCCAATTTTCTAGCTCTTATTTTTCATAGAACCAGGACACCTTTATCCACTTTTCTGTATTTTTTCACATTTTTCCAACTTTGTTTGCTATTTTTTATCATTTATTTTCTTTAAATCTGTTTTTTAATTATTAAAAATTAAATAAAAATCAAAAAAATATTTTTCTTTTTTGGAAAATTTTATTTTGTCATATTGCACTTAGGAAAAATAGAAAATCTTTCGTAGGGTCATTTTTGCAAAATTTTACTTTTTAAAGAACGGGTTTCGATCCCGATTCTCGTTTTCTCGTTTTTGAACTCAATTTAACTCCGTTTTCGTTCTAGTTTTTTTAAACTTCCTTTTTAGTCAAATTAAGTCCATTAAAAGTGAAAAAATCAGTTTAGGCTTAATTTTGAAAAATTAGGGTTTTTAGTGTGTCGTTTTAGCTTCCCGTTTTCATTTTTAGTATAATTTGTGTAATTTTCTCGTTTTTAGTATAGATTGCTTTATTTTTCCCGTAGATTTAGAAATCCAATCCAAATCTTGTTCTATTCAAACATCAAATACCAAACCGACTCTCGACTTTCCAATTCGCTCCTCGTTGGGACTACGACCCGGGAATATCATATTATCATATACTCTCGGTTTCATTGATTTTGTGAATTTTGATCCTTGTTATGTATTTATGTTTATTTATATTTATATATTTATATAAAAAGGTTGAATTTAATCTGAATTAGTCCCATTGTACACGTTTCCTTGAAGCTAATTTATCATATTGTCACTGCTTTGTAAGAAATTATAAGGGTAGAATTTTATGTCTATCGTTTATCCTTGGTCTTGATATAGATTGCACACTTTATTTACCTGTAAAAGTGTTCTTGTGGGAGGAGTAGGAGATTAATGCAAACAAACCACCAACACTAACTAGGGGTTGTCCATAAGCTACCAATGAACGAGGCTCTCTTGCATGGATGTAGCCTCTTTACAAGATGCCCTTCCTTCTTCTCCACATACCCTTCATACAAACTGCCCCTCCTGGAATCAGATGCCCTTCCTTCTCCAGATACTTAGTGTGATGATCTGACTCCACACAGAAGGTGAGAAATTTAGAGACCTCATGCGACTGTTTGATGAGTATGGATCCCCATCAACTGCGAGAGACATAGCGTAAGTACTTATTTTTTTAAGTAATTTCAGAGCGTTAGACGTTTGTCATGCAACTCATGTATACATTAAAACCATAAGTTGTATGCCTACCACCTCATGCTAATTTCTGCTATATTTACCAGATACATCGATTATCTCTTTTTAAGAGATTATGTTGATCGGGGACAACACAACTTGGAAACTATTTGTCTTCTGCTAGCATTAAAGGTACTACCTATGTCTTATGTTGTTACGTGGACTATGGAAGGGTTACCGTAGTATCATTGTTATCATTTAAGAAACAAAATTCACCATGACTTTGAATTGATCAAATATTGTAGGTTGAATATCCACAAAATGTACATTTAATTTGTGGGAATCATGAAGCTGCTGATATAAATGCACTTTTTGGCTTCCGATTTGAGTGCATTGAGCACTGCACCACAAAACTAATTCTTTTATTTGGTATTATTTATTTTCCATTTATTTTGAATATTTGAATCACAAGCCATTTTGAATATTTGGTCCTAATTATTTTGGAATTTTCAATCATTTCTCAGATGAAGCTTTCACCACAAACGGGCCATTATCAAACTAAGGAAAGAAGAAAGAAATGTTCCTTGATGACATCGGCAATACCACCATACGACCATCATCCTATCTTGCTAGTGCCTCTATCTCCAACAAGACCAAGGGAAAGAGAAGTGAGCGAGACACCATGAAATCAAGAAAACTCTTAGCAGAACTTAAAGAACAAGAAAACTCTTAGCAAAACCTAAAGCACAACAAAAATATGGGTCAACCACTGCATCTGGTAACGCCTCATCCCCATTACGACCCAAAACTTCATGTATCTATAAGGTCTACTAGCTTTTTTATTGATTGGGGGTTTTAGAGTACTACTTTAATGATTTTTATATAGATTTATAGGAGATTTTGGTTTTGTAATTTTTACCGGATTATGTATATTAGCTATTTTATATTGAATAACTTGGCAAAGTACATTATCATATTTTCTTATTGTATTTAATTATTTCTATTATGGAATAGAAATATCAATTTATATTAGACTTAGTGAAAAAAATTATGTATTTACATTCGTGTTGCATGAAATAAAAGTGCTACAAATTATCAGAAAGAGTGTTGCACTAATATGATAAAACACCATATAGTGTTGCAGTTGACACATTAAAGTGTTGCACACTTACTCATTCCAAATGAAATATGTTTTGCACATCAATGTGAAAAGTGTTGTTATTGAATTTTAGAGTGTTGTACATGTGTGTATATGTGTTGCAATTGAGTGTAAAAAGTGTTGCATTTTATTTTAAAAGTGTTGCAGCTTGAAGTATAAAAATTGCTAAACATGGGCAACACTTTCGAAAAGTGTTGCATAATCCAATATAAGCGTTGCATAAGTAACACCCCCAAAATCAGGTCGCAGCGGAAAGGTAACAATGGGGTGCTACGTCAAAGTACAAAAATCAAGATATAGAAAACGACTTTAAATGGACGTTAAAAATAAGTTTCATTCGATGTCATTACAAAAGATCAGAGTTTTCACGTTAGGTCCCATAGTTTTATTAAAAAGACATTAAGATTTTATAAGACAAAAGTTTCATTGAATTTAAACAACCATTGAAACTGTCTATATCTAAACAAGCCTTAACACAGTTTTTGTCCACAAACCCTTAACGTTCACTATCTCATCAAGTTCCAAACAACCCCTAAATTTTAGTTTTTATTTCTAAACAACTCAATGTCTTTTATTTGGTCCAAACAATGTAACAATCTGTTATTTCAGATCATTTTACGACTCAATACTTTCCATTATTTATTTTTAGGCTTTTACGCGTTTACTTTTAATTTTCATCATTTTGTTAAATCGCGTAAACTAAAATCAACATTCAACGTAAACGGACATCAAACAAATAAAAGTTTACGTCAAGCAAGTGCTATATAATTATTACGAGGATAATTTATAACTTTTCATATTTTATTTTTATTGGTTACGTTAAAACGCTAACGTTTCATAATAAATACATTTAGGCATACACGGAAGCACCTATACCTATCCATACTCAAACAAATACTCACTATTATACTCAATATCCAAAATTTAATCAATTTTACACTTCTTATAACCCATGACCGGTTATACATGTTTAAACACACTTAATAAAATCCTAAATCCCACTAGTATCCCATCACATTAGTTATTAACCCCACAAGAGTACAACCTTAAACCATTTCTCTATAAATTGGCACATCACATGTACCCTCCCCCCCATCCTTGGCCGTTCCCTTCTCCTAGGGAGGAGGAGAGCGGCACCTTAACATATTTTACATCAAACCACTTCTAGTTCAAGGTTTTGTTTAAGGTTGTTTTGCATTTACTTTGTGACTAAAATACAAGTGTTAACATTATTCACCCTTATGACACAAGATTCGGAGGCTTGGTAAAATGGAAAAGAAAAATATCCATATTATTAGAGAGAAAAGATGAGATATGGGAAGATGTGTGTGTTAGAGAAAAAAAGAAGAACTCACACTCTTACACTTTTTATCAAAAGTGAGCTTCACCCCTCCATGGATGTATGGAAGGGGGTATTATAAGTCTATTGACACACGACTATCTAGCTTGTCATTATTAGTCCCCTATGTTCCACGACACTACTATAAATAAACTAATGTAATTCCATGTTTGTCACCATCTTTTAAGGCTAACACAAGTCCTAAGAAGGTTTTAACACTCTTACATTTGCAAGTAAACTATCAAACACTCTCTCCTTTTCCAAGCAAAAAACCCACAGCTCGTATATAGTTTTTAGGGTTTCCATAGTTTTCAATTTACAAAGACTTCAAGCATACAAGTGTTCTTAGGTATAGTATCTAAGGTATATCGAGGTATATTGGAAGCTTGGGTATTTTTTTTATCAAGGGTTTAATCAAAAAGAAATTAGGATTTTCTAACTAGGGTTTGCTATTTGGGGTTTGATTTTGTGTTCATCATCTTCCTACACTCTTCTTAGGTCTTCATAAACTCTAATATCTTCAAATTATTCATTTACATATTTTATATATATGTTATGTTGTTAATCACCACCTAGGGTTTGTTTTATGAGTTTATAAAATAAATGAGTATGATCATGGATTCGAATATATAATTATCTATGGTGAAATGATGTTTAAAATGCAAGAAAATACTTATTATAAGTGTTGGTTAATTTATAGATTTAGTTATAAATTAAATTGTTGAAAGTTTATTATTGAAGTTTATACAAAAATAAATATAGACACTTGTTATTTAGACAAGAATGATGACATAAATTTGAAAGACACACACACACACACAAGACATGTGGTATAAATTAATTTAGAGGACTTGTACAAATTAACTAAGTAATAATTTATAAAACTAGCTTATAAATTATATATATATAAACGGACTGTTTTAATTATTTTGTTTAGATTCTAATTTTTGTAAAATATAAAACCTACTGATATGAATAGTACATTATATGAGGATTCCGTGCATATAAAGAACTTGAAAAATCGAGCTATAACGAAGAAGTTATGATATTTACAAGATTACGATAATTAAATATATAAAAGTATTTTTATAAAAGTAGTTTTATAAAAACTGGCACTGTTTCAAATCTGATAAAAATATATGGATATTTTATGATGATAATACATGTTATGAGGATTCCAAGCATATAAGTAACTCGAAAAACGAAGCTATAACGAAGGAGATACGATTTTCGTAAGATTTAAAGTAATAAAAATGATTTTTTAAGCTGTTTTGAAATTACTGTTTCGAGACAGATTTTTATAAAATCTGTGAGTATTTTATTTGAATTGTATATCTCGTCACTATTCCATACATATAAAGAACACGCGAAACGGAGTTAAAATGAGTAAGTTATGAGTTTTTAAAGATTTCGGATAAATAGAAATTACAAAAACTAATTAATTTTTATAAACAATTTTCCATAATTTTTATAAAAATATAACAATCTGATAGAAATAGAAAAAGTGGTTTACGAGTGTTTTCGGGTCTGTTTGGACTATAAAAATGTTAAGAAATATTGTAGTATCATTTATATATTATTTATATATGTTTTTAACTTTATAAATATTATCTATAAACAATTAAACTATTATTACAATAACATTATATAATCAATAAAAATATTAATCAAGTATTATTAATGAATAATCAATTGTCAGATAAAGATAATATTTTATTTTACGGATACAAATACTTAAACATTTATCTAACAAGTACGATTTAATTATTATTTCAACTTTTTAAATTAAACAAAAACTATTAGGTGGTGGTGTAACTCTATAACTTGTAATGTTGTAATTATATTGAATACATTATACTCATATGGTCTATAATTAATTAGGTTGCATTCGGTTTACGCGAGACCTTTCACTTACTTGATTTATATAATCAATTCATATTCACTAGAGGTGAGTTTATAGCCCCGCTTTTTATACAATTACAATGATTTACAACTTTCGGGGTGAGAAACATGCATTGTTTTACATTTGGACGCAAGTACACTTTAAACAAAATTACGAGTTTTGCCTAATAGCGAAAAACTCACTATGCCCATAATCATGAACATAATTACTGTAGTCAAGCGAGAATGTTATGAATAAATCTATTTAGGATTGACATCCCCATTCGAGTGAGTAGCGCTCATTAGTTTCGGCAGTACCAAACTAACTGACCTACACCATGTCGGATTTGGATGTTACGGGTTGAATATCTACACAGCACATTATTGCCATTAAATTGCAGACATACATGTTGTAGCTTTAGTGTCATGAGCTTAGTGCATTTCATAATTACATTTTAAGATATTGTATATGTTACATGTCTTACACTTTGAAATCTTGTGGTCCTACTTTATACATTACTTAAACCTGTGAATTCACCAACTTTATGTTGACGTTTTAAACATGTTTTTCTCGGGTCAATAAGGTAAAAGGGCAAGGAAACATTGGGTGTCGTCATTTTGGGATTCATATTGCATAAAGATTTAAGTGCATTACATTTTGGAGTATTTGTTATGTATTAAAATCTTTACATTTTCAAGGATGAACAAGTTAAGCTTTGAACTTTTGTAACAAACAATTTTATTAAATCCAATGTATCATTTTAACCGAGCTCATATAGAGTCGGTTCTCTCATACTTTGCTATAGAGCCTATGTGTAACACTTCAGAACCCTTATTCCGATGCGACCCTATTTGGGGGTGTTACAGATTGGTATCTAGAGCCAAGTTATAGAGAACCAGGTCAAATGTTTTGCTTGGACTATAACCATTTTCAAACATTGCATCATACAAAAGTTTTTCACGGGACATACATACACTATTTGTTTGCATTAGTTGGTTATACTAGATGCTTACATAATCTATATACGTACTTATATTATATTACGTATATTACTATACATGTCTTATATATTATACTTATATAAGTTAATTTTTATTGTTTACAAAAAAAAGCATCATGTCATCTTCGACAGTTACCTACACGTGGTATATTCTGATTCTGAGCCATGGAGATTCCAGTGGGTATCTAATGATGAGCTAGAGGCACCTGAGGAGGCCCTCAATATTCAAGAGCCGGACCAAACCATCGCTTGACTACTTGCCTAGACCCGAGCACCCCACCATCACCAGACTACCTACCTGGTCCTGAACACCCCACCTTCACTAAGATTATGTACCTGGTCCCAGAGTACCCGCATACCGATGGTACCATCTTGGCGATGAGGTACTATTAAGGATCTCGCGAGCGATCGCGGGCTGAGGTGTTGGAAGCGGAGCGGGCGAGAGGAGGAGGGCTTCTTATCAACGCGCGAGAGCCGAGTAGAGCCTGACTCGGATCTTCGGAGGATGTGCGCGCGTGAGTGCGGGGCGTCTCTCTGCGGCGAGTCCTGCTATAAATTTCCTGCTGACAAAGGATATGATGATGATATGAGTAGGAAGAGAAGTGAGAGGATGAGGAGGAGGAGGAGCATCAGCTTCGGAGTCGACTCCTACATGTAATACATGCTATTTCAGCTTGTCCCCTCAGCTAGGATAAACAAAGGAATTTATGATCCGGCAAGTCTGCACCCCACACCACATGTACCATCACCTATACTTCACAGGGCTAGGATATCGTCCGAAAAACCTAAACACCGATGTCAGCTGCTAACAAGGCACTCATTGTTGCGTTGTTGCTCACTAAATCGCAACCTTCCTCATCACCACTAAGCATCCTCCACTTACTCCACTATCGCTTCGCTCTCCCAGAATTCCCTCATCGCCACTACTTTACCCTCACCACCTACCCATACAAAGCCCCTACCTAATGTGAGGCAACCACTAGGCAACAGAGCAGCCATGATTCGTCAGGAAGTTGCATCACCATGACCACCACCATCAATCAGAGATACCAATCACCAACCCCTGTTGCTACCATCTACTACTCACAAACAAATATGATATTCTCGAGGCGGTGCATACCACTTCGAAGAGAAGCTCATTTCACTACCCCCACTGGTAGGACTTTGAGTTGGGAGAGTTCAACAGCTGCTAGCTGCTGCTACACATAGAACAGCCTGGATGGATATTGAATGCTTTGGAATGCCGCCCCTGAATCGTCCTATGTCAGAGATTTTGCCTATGATGGGATAGGATGTTTTGGATACATGGTTGGGGAGATCTATAGTGGGAAGCACGTAACCACATTGAGATTTTGTAGCCGGAGAGTGACATATTTTGACACTACTCTTGCTCTGGATATTCATGAGATGTATGGTCATTTGAGGACCCCAGGCGTGTACCAATCTCTTCGAGTGTGCGTCGCGCGCCGTTACGCGCGAGCGCGTGAGATATTTGAGAAAAGGCGATATCAATTCTATCAAACAACAACAGCTTTTAGAGGAGCTAGGCAAGGCACACCCGCAAGCATGGTCACTGCCATGGACTGTAACAGGGAGGTAATCATGCAAAGCTCTCCCCACATATCGAGCTGAGGTCATGGCATGTGCATAATCAGATCGGATGTACTACAAGAGGCAGATTCAGATGGACATGACAGACCAGAGAGCAAGAGCCCGCTAGAGATCCAAAAGGCCTCAGATGGACCAACTGATGTGGTAGATAGCAGTTAGTACTTATAATCATTCATCTCTATCACCCTCATCTCATCACACAGCCTGCTAAGTTTTATGGAGAGCGCGCGTCCCAGCTATATATCACACTCACATCCTCACTTTTGTCAATCATTAGCTATCTTGTTATGGCATACTAAGTAAATTATGGGTAAATTCCCAGATAACATACCTTAGGACCGTATGTTTCCATTTTTGTATCTCAATATGTACTAGATCAATTCTAACCAAGCTATCATTATGATATCACGATATTATTATGGATGGATTGTCCGATTTATTTATGTCAATTATTGATTTCACTTTGGTTGTATATTTCACTATGTGATGTGGTCTCATTTTATTCATTGTGCATATGTCATGTCGCATTTATGATTGTATGAAATCTAACGTGTATTATATTTTCATGTGATTTTGAAGAAAATGCCACCAAAGAAAAGAACCACCATAAGAACCACCACCACACCTATGACTGATGCTGCCATTAAGGCACTAATAGCCAAAGGAGTTGTTGATGCTTTGGCTGAGTATGAAGCCCATAGAAGTAGTGGAAATGGCAATGATAGCCATGAGTCTGGAAGTGGCAGAAGGACAGAGAGAGTTTCTTGTGAGTGCACTTATAGTGACTTCTTGAAATGCCAACCCCTTAATTTTAAAGGTACTGAAGGAGTTGTTGGTTTAACTCAGTGGTTTGAAAAGATGGAGTCGGTATTCCATATTAGCAACTACACTGTCGCGTGCCAGATCAAGTTTGCTACTTGCACTCTTCTTGGAAATGCCCTGACATAGTGGAATTCCCACGTCAAGACGGTTGGTCATGATGCTGCATATGGCATGCCATGGAAAACATTGAAAAAGATGATGATTGATAAGTACTGCCCAAGAGGCGAGATCAAGAAGCTAGAGATTTAACTCTGGAATCTAAAAGTCAAAGGTGCTGATGTGTTGAGCTATAACCAACGTTTTCAAGAGATGGTACTGATGTGTTCGAGAATGTTTCCCAAAGAATCTGATGAGGTCGAGAAGTATGTCGGTGGACTTCTCGACATGATTCAAGGAAGTGTGATGGTGTCTAAGCCCAAGACAATGCAAGATGCAATTGAGTTTGCAACTGAACTGATGGATCTAAAGATCCGTACTTTTGCTGACCGTTAGGCTGAAAACAAAAGGAAGCTTGATGATAACTTAAGAAGCAACCAGAATCAATAGCAGCCTTTCAAAAGGCAAAATCTGGCAAGGGCCTACACTGATGGGCCTGGGGAAGAGAAAGTGTATGGAGGATCTAAACCTTTGTGCCCCAAATGAAACTACCATCATGATGGGCAATGTGCTCCTAAGTGCACTAACTGCAAGAGGACTAGCCATCTGGCCCGGGACTATAGGAGTCCAGCTGCTACCACTAACAACCAGAGAGCCCTAGGGGCAAATCAAAGGGTTGTCACTTGCTTTGAGTGTGAAGCTCAGGGCCATTTCAAGAGGGATTGCCCTGAGTTGAAAAATAGCAACCGTAGGAACCAAGCTGGGAACGGTGGAGCAACAGCAAAGGCTTATGTAGTGGAAAATATAAGGAAAACCCGGATGCCAATGTAGTTACGTGTACATTCCTCCTAAACAACCGCTATGCTTCTATCTTGTTGGATACTGGTGCCGATAGGAGTTTTGTATCTACTGCATTTAGTTCCTTAATTGATATCGTTCCAACTGCACTAGACCATGATTATGATGTCGAACTAGCCGACGAGAAAATAATTAGAGTTAATACTATCATATGAGGTTGCACTTTAAACTTCTTAAATCATCCATTCAACATCGATTTAATGCCCATAGAACTTGGTAGTTTTGATGTCATTATTGGTATGGATTGGTTAGCAAAGTATCATGTCGTAATCATTTGTGATGAGAAGATCGTTCGTATTCCTTTTGGAAACGAGATCTTAATTGTCTGTGGTGACAAAAGCAACAACGGGCACGAGTCTCAATTAAACATCATCTCGTGCACCAAAACTCAAAAGTATTTACTGAAAGGATGTCATGTCTTTTTGGCACATGTTACTGCAAAAAAGGCTGAAGACAATTCGGAGGAGAAGCGACTTGAAGATGTACCTATTGTTTGAGATTTTCCTAAAGTATTTCCCGAGGACTTGTCGGGTATTCCACCAACTCGACAAGTGGAATTTCAAATTGATTTGATACGTGGTGTTGCACCAGTAGCACGAGCACCTTATCGATTAGCTCCGTCCGAGATGAAAGAATTGTCAGATCAACTGCAGGAACTTTGTGACAAAGGCTTTATAAGAACCAGTTCCTCACCTTGGAGAGCTCCGGTCTTGTTTGTCAAGAAGAAGGATGGACCATTACGGATGTGCATCAATTACCGAGAATTAAATAAGCTAACAGTGAAGAACCGTTATCCGCTTCCAAGAATTGACGATTTATTCGATCAACTTTAAGGGTTGAGTGTCTACTCAAAGATCGACTTGAGGTCGGGTTATCATCAGCTGAGAGTTCATGAAGAAGACATCCCGAAGACAGCTTTCAGAACTCGTTACGGCCATTATGAATTTCAAGTTATGCTGTTTGGTTTGACTAACGCACCGGCTGTATTTATGGACCTCATGAATTGGGTGTGCAAGCCATACTTTGACAAGTTTGTGATTGTCTTCATTGATGACATTTTGATCCACTCAAAGAGCAAGCAAGAGCATGAAGAGCATCTTAAGTTAATCTTAGAGTTGCTTAAGAAAGAGGAGTTGTATGCTAAATTTTCTAAGTGTGAATTTTAGATTCCCAAAGTACAGTTCCTCGATCATGTGATAGACAGTAAGGGCATTCACATGGATCCCGCCAAGATCGATTCTATTAAAGATTGGACATCTCCTAAGACTGCAATGAAGATTCGTCAATTTTTAGAGCTTGCCGGTTATTATCGAAGATTCATTGAAGGATTTTCCAAGATCGCCAAATCAATGACCAAGCTAACTCAGAAGAAGGTCAAGTTTAATTGGGGTGACAAACAATAAGCCGCTTTTTAATTATTGAAGAGGAAACTGTGTAGCGCACCTATCTTGGCTTTACCTGAAGGAGCTGAGAACTTTATTGTTTATTGTGATGTTTCGCATAAAGGATTAGGTGTTGTATTGATGCAAAAAAAGAAGGTGATTGCTTATGCATCACGACAACTAAAAATTCATGAGAAGAATTATACAACTCACGACTTAGAGTTAGGAGCAGTAGTGTTCGCTCTAAAGACTTGGAGGCACTATCTGTATGGAACGAAGTGTACCTTGTTCACTGATCATAAAAGTTTACAACACATCCTTGATAAGAAGGAGTTAAACATGAGACAACGTCGTTGGTTGGAATTGCTTTCAGGACCAAGAATAAAGAAAAGGACTAAACGTGCAAAGAAATCCCGTTAAATAAACTAACGGTCGTTATGATAAGGATCTAGAAGAGAATCTAAAAAAGAGTTAATGAACGAGGCAAAAGTGCGGCGCACAATTCTTATTGTGCGGTGTACTTCACAACGAAGTAAATGCAAATTAATTATACACCAGGTGCGGCGCACAATTTCTCGAGTGCAGCTGACTTTACCTTTAGTTACGCAAAAATCATTATGAAGACAATTATTGTGCAACCTTTGGCTTGCCACTTCTCACAACTGAAGTCTCATCCTTTAGCTATAAATAGAGGACGAAATGTGCATCTCAAATAATCTAATTCATCATTTCTCAATCACATTACACTTTATCTTATAGTTAGGGAATAGTTCTAGTGGAATTGTTGAAGAATCACCTTGTTCTTCATCACATTCCAGGTTATAATCAAGTGAGGATACTCTTCGATCTAAGAAGGTTGTGCTACAAAATTGTTTATAGTTTAGAGTTGAATTTCCAGGTTGTTAGAATCGTTGTCCGAAAGAAAACTCTTGAGAATCAATATAATTAGCTATTGGAATCGGTATAAGCATGTTTCTCTCCTTGAATGTTATGTTTTCTGAATCTAACATGCTTATTATGTGTTTTAACTCCATGAATAAGGAGTAGTTTGTTCATGTTTATTTGGGATTTATGGAGTAACATGGATTAATTTGGGATGACTAATGATATTTGGTTAAGTGATAAATATGAACTTGATATTTAGATATTTGGATTATCGATCATCATTTGATCATCATACTAGGCCGGATATAGGTCGAAATACTCCGGCTATATGTTTGATTCCTAGTTGTTTGTCTACGACAACTCGGTATTAGCTTCGTGAGGATTAGCTAATAAAATTTTCATCATCCCAAATATATGAATGTTTAATGCTCAACCTCATGTCTAACGAACATGGTTGAGAAAGTTCATATTTGTTGTTTCCAAACGTGAACTAATCTTAAAGCATTTTTCATAATTAAGATTAAAGGCCGAAAGGATTCTTGTTATGTTAAATAGACAATCTCTTGATTAAACTACCCGTTAATTCTTTTGATTATACTAAATTTCATGAACTTATCATCATCCCGAGTTATCCTCCATTGCTATTATCTCCTAAATAAACATTGTTTTATTACCTTAAATTTATGTTATCAATTATCTTTAGATCGTGACAGTCTATAGATATACCCTTTTATAATATAATCGGCCCTTTCTAAGAATTACCAATCCCGTGGAATGACCTGGTCTTACCCTAAACCTATACTATAAACGGGGGTTTATACTTTACCCGTGTGGTAGTTGGAATTTGGATAAAACTAGAATTATAAATTTAAGTCTTTTATAACACATCAAAGTTTTTGGCGACGCTGCCGGGGATTGATTTCATTCTTGAATTAGTCATTTTTATATTACAAACTAAAATTTTTAAAATCGCCGTACAGTTTTCTGGCAAACTGAACCAATTTTTCACAGAAAGTGCGCCGCACATAACCATTGTGCGCCAGTTTTTTCTGCAAAATACAGATGTACGCCATACTTTTAACAAGTACGCCGAACTGCTTGTCCCTTTTACAAACAGAACCTGTTTTCAAAGGAAATGAACATCAAAACCAAAAACCCATAAGTTGTAATTGACCCTTTGAAGATGTGGAATTTATTCCTTGTGTTCATAATAGTCAAAATCTTGTATTATCATAATTCATACATTAAAATGAGAAAAATCAAAAAGAACTATTTGATAGCTTGCTTATTTGAAATTCTAAATTCCTGTGTATATCTCTTATTTGCTAAGTGTTGCTTATTTGACGTTGATCTCATGCAAAATAAATATAAAAATAAAAACTTAAAAAGAATTAAAGAATTTTATTTGATGATAAACGTGCTTAAGAACTTGATGTTTGGTATGTTTAATAGATATTTAAGACATAATAAAAATAAGAAACATAAAAATACCAAAATTAAAAATTTTAAAAGACTTAAATCTTAGAAAGTACGCAACACTTTTTCTAAAGTGCGCCACACTTTCTTGGCTGAAACTAAACAGAATGCTTGTTTCTTCATTTTTGAACGAGAATTGCTTAAACTTAAAAATGCTATCTATTTATTGATAATATGTAAATGTAAAAAGGTATTATTATTTGTTTTAACTAACCCACTAATGTTTGTTTTAATGTTGTCTTATTTTATAAGAATTATGGATCCAAATTCGAGTCTTGGAAAAATTTGCTTAGGAGAAAACGTCGTTGTAATTTCAAGTGACAAAGATGAAGGATCTGGAGACTGGAATTCTCTGAAATTTCAAGACACTGCTAACAGTGGACAAAAGAAGGAAACAAAGGCTATGGTTTTTTACCAAATGGATACCGAAGAAGTTAGCGATAGATTCGTGACTCCTTGTTTTGTCAATGGGCTGGAAGCTTATGATGGTAAGATTAATCTTGGAGTAGAGGAGAACATGATCTCAAACGAATATGCAGTAAGTTATGCTTGGAACATGAAGTTAAAAAAGGAAACAAAGTGGTTAAGAAGGAACTCATTGTTGCACTCAGAGGTAAAATTTATTTTGTGAAATTCATTATCAACCCAGAAGAAGATGATGTTGAACCTAGGGTGATTTTCGGTAGATCATTCTTATGCATGACCAAAGCAATTACTGATTTCAGTGCTGGAACTATCACAATATACCCTGATATTGTACCATTCTTGAAAGAAACCGAAGAAAAAGAAAAGAGCAATGATGATTGGGACCATTTGCTTGATTTTAACATAGATGATATACCACTGTTGGGTGAAGAAGGACTCCCGCCATTTGTATGCAAAATGAGGAAAAGTAGCCGTAATAAGAAGCGGGCAATAGAAAACCTCAACTTTTTCTATCAAGATATAGGAACATCTTCATCAGCATGTGGTCATTTAACTCAAGAAGAAGCAGCTAAAGAAGCATTAGCAATTGGAATGAGCCAAAAGTTTGCTTTATTAGAAGAAGAAAGGCCTATAATCGAGACAATGGCTTATCATGACATATACAAGAAAATTCTCGATGAAGTTTGGAAAGACAAGGTCGAGTTAGATGGAAAGATTGTAAAAGAAGAAGAGGAAGAAGTAAAAAGGATCAAGGGTGAGGCGTCAAAAGAAAAAGACGACCCTGGAGCATTCATATTTCCCATCAGATTGGAGGGACAGGTTAACGAAAATGCGTTAGCAGATACTGGGTCGGATATAAATACTATGCCTTACCGGATCTATGAACAGCTAGGGAGAGAGGAGATGAAGAAGGTTGATAGAGGAATTACAATGATAAATCACACTCAAGCAGAAGCCATGGGGATACTCACAAATGTTCTCTGTCAGGTAGGGGTCACTACCTTAATTGCTAAGTTTCTAATCCTAGATATTCTTATTGACCGTGATTCACCAATAGTTGTTGGTCGTAGATTCCTGCATACGATTGGTGGCATAGTCAATACTCCAGAGAGAATTTTCTTGACGTTTGATGGGTTTTGTCACCAAACCGTCCGTGCTGCAAGATCCGATGTTATGAGAAACGCAAAAAGTGATAGTGATGACGAGGAAGATTACCAAATAAAGAGGAATAAGTTTGGAGCACCAATAAATGGACCAAAGCCTGCACCGTACTTGAACTGTAACGATCCAACTGAACGATCATTAGCTATACAAATAGTAACTAACCCATTCTAGAAAATTAGTGTTTGGAAGAAGGCGGTTAGTTTCCTTGGCTCATTACCAGTACCATTAAAGAACGTTAACTGGAAGCCTGATTATAAAGGTTGTTATACTAAAGAAGAAGAAGCAACAAGACAATGGCGTACTAAGATAAGGTTAACTGATCCATATGGAAATATTTATTTGCAAGGGTTTACAACAAAGAAAACGAACCGGAAAGTGTCAAAGTATCATAAGTTGAGTGACATCATGTCACCCAAATGGTTTGTGGAGTAAAAAGTTGGACCGAGTTAGAATAAATGAGTTTAAGTGCTCTAATTTATTGTAGAGATCTGGATACAATTACACTTAGAGATTTGATCGACTCTGGGGGTAAACTTATTCCTGAGGATCCACAGCCAGGAGTACCTAGAGTTGGTATTCCTAGACCTCCGAGAGCATCTATGCAGGATTTGTATGATAAGATGGGTAGGATGGAGATACGCCAAGAGGCGATAGAGCGGATGGAGTATAGGCAGTCATATAACTAGGACAGGTACCAGGGAGTGTTTGAGTATATGGCTGGGGTTTATAGTGTTCCACTGCAGGGAGCCTACAACCCACCTGGCTATGCTCAGCCACAGTATGACCAATATTATCAGCAGTACCAACCTCCGCCACCACAGTATCCACCGCAGTATCAGCAGCAGCAGGATGATGATGAGTAGTGTCGAGACGACACGAGTTGATGTGTGACCGCATGTTTTGGGTCACTTTTGTTTCAAAAACAATTTCCTTAAAAACAATTATCATTATTATTATTATTATTATGGTGTGTAAAATGCCTCTATTGGCATTAAAACAATACGAAGCATTCAGACCCGTGTGATGCACACGGGTTGTGTCTAATTCTTGCTTTTGTAATGTTTATGTGACATGTTGATTACGTTTGGATAAAGTATGCTAACTTAGGAAACATAGTATGCTATCTTATATACATAGGCAAAAAAAGACATCGAAAAAATATACATTACCCTATGAATGATAAAGTTGTACACATAAGTATTTTTTCCTAGTAGAAATAATAGTATTAATTAAAAGAACATTTCAGTTAAGATATCATTACCTAGATATGGAGGTAGTAATAGAACATACATTAAGCTAAATACGTCGCTAAAAATATAGCACTGCAGACTCCAGTTACGGTTGCAGAAAAGTTCTTCAAACATTTAAACCAATAAAAATCAGCAGCAAGAGTGAAGCCATCATAAGCCTGTTAAACCTGCAAAAGAAACAAACAACATTTTTATTCAACAAAGCCCAAAGATCGAGATAACATTCTGACTTCTAGGCGCCAAACAGATAGCCAGAAAATCTTTCGTGCTGCAGGCATATCCACAAACAATATCTTCCTAAAGAATCCAACTCATGTCATACTTATTCGGAAAGTTACTTTCAATATAGTATGCTAGCTTATATACGCGGATAGTTACACAACTCATGTCATACTTCTTCGGCAGTCGCCTCAACGGTCTCGTGGTCCCTTTCAACATCTCTATAAATTTCAGACTGCCTCGGGAGTATAAAATAGATAATTTGCTGAAAGAATTATATTAACCATACATAAAACTAATGAATACCAAGTTATTAGCTATCCGCCTATATCGGTTCGAGGATTAACATTATACATTTCTTGACAGACCCATACGTAATATATCATACTGTAACACCCCCTTAATTGACATATAGCAGCGAAAGCTAAATTGGGGTATTACTTCATGAATCAATAGTCATAATCATAGAAAACGACTCAAAATGGACGTTTTGTAAAATTTAGTTATCTTTCAATATTATTTCAGAGTTTTACAAAAGGAGGTCCCAAAATATATATGAAAACATAGAGTTTGAATGATAACAAGTTGGATGTCCTCAAGTCCAATGCCACTCCGTGAAATAGGTTGCTCAATTACCTGAGATAAACATGCTAAAAGGGTCAACACAACGGTCGAGTGAAATTCACAGTGTTTGAAATGTAATAGTTGAATATAAGTCAATGTAATAGTAATAATTGCAATGAATACAATTGTCATAGTAAACAATATTATATGATTGCACTAAGCTCGTGACACCGAAACCTTATGATATTCACAAGTTACTGCCCCAACGGATGCTTTGCCAAACACCCGGAGTTCCTCAAATGAAATGCGTCTGTATGGTAGTGCGTTGTTATCTACCCGGATGGGGAAGTTCAGTCCCAATAGATCTATTCACGGCATTCGCGCTTACTCAACTAGTACGTTCGGTTACAAGTAATTAACGGTTCATGATAGTGGGGCCTTATGGCAAATGAAGGTACTTAGGCAATAATATATCAGGATATCATATAGTTGAAAATACTTGTATTCATGGTTTATAGCATGTATCTCCCCACGGGATTTAGAAAACATGTAAAGGTGGGACTATGAACTCACCTTGATAAGGTAGTTGATTGATTTGAAATTTAATTCAAATGGGAATAAACAGCCTCGTCACGCAACCTGGGGTAATATGTCAAGTCTTAGTTTGATTATTTCAAAACTTTATTTCATAAAGTTTAACGTAATTATTCATTTGGTCTATTAACTTGTGAAACATCGTATCACTGTTCGGGCTATCATAATCCAGAGGTTATGTAGTAAACGTTTGAAGGGCTAGGACACTTTCAATCGTAAATCCAGCAACTCGTCAAAACGTCTACCCAAATGAAATCCCCTCACATGAAACTCCCTAGTAACGTGATACGTTGTAGATTAAATGATAAGGTTTTATCTTTTCAAGTTTCTTCAAAAGCTAGTGAATTATAAATTATGTTAAATATATAACATAATTGATTTATAATGTTTCGATTGACGAATGAAAACGATAAATTTGTCGGGTTTTAATAAAATCAAGTCTTATGATATTTAAATATATTTTTATAATTAATATAAAAATATTATATTTTATATCCTTGAAAATATAATATATACCCTTGAGTTTTGAAAATGACAATATATACCCTTGGTATATATTAATTTATACTTTAACCCTTTAATTATATAATTTTAAAACATTTAACCCTCAACTTTAGAGTTTTTCAAAATAACCCCCTGAAGTTTAACTTTAGAATAATTACATTTTTGGCCCAAAAGTTTAATAGTTTTAAATTTTACAATATATACCCCTATGCATGAAATGTTTTGCGTTTTTAGTCCAAATTCCATAATCTTTGTATTTTTGATCTCAAAATCAATTTTGCAGCTTATAGCTTGTTACTATAAGCTAAAATAAGTAAGTTTTATGAGCTTGTAGCTTATGAAAAGAGTTTATGAGCTTAAAAGTCCAAAATGGGCACGTTTGGTTTAGAAACAATAACCCGATGGGTTAGGGCTTTTAGGATTAGTTTTTAAGCTTATAAAATTGATAGATTTGCTTATTAGAATAGCTTATTAAATTAGCTTATAGCTTATTAGGTTCATAAATATAGCTTTTTAGGGTTTTTAGAGTGCGTTTGGTTTAGGAAATCCAAATGAGTAAGCTTTAGGGTTTAAGGGCAGATTTCATAAGATCATAAGGATGTAAAGGAG
Source organism: Tanacetum coccineum (assembly GCA_026074375.1). Lineage (NCBI taxonomy): Eukaryota > Viridiplantae > Streptophyta > Magnoliopsida > Asterales > Asteraceae > Tanacetum > Tanacetum coccineum. The sequence goes on from BQNB010014219.1 coordinate 53,991, forward strand.
CTGATATATAATCTAAAACAATACAAGAGCTTATTGAACGATTGAAAAAGGCTTACTAGTACACGAATTGGTGAAATGGGTCGAAATGAGCAATTTATAACCTGAAGACTTTAAGAGATGAATCAAGAGCTTCTGTCTTCTTAACCTTGGCTTGTAAATAGCTTATACTTTCCTTTCTTCTCTTCTATGGCTTGGTTAGATCATGATTTTGAAGAAGTATGAAACTTAGTGATGAATTTTAAGGGTGTACATGTATGCGTGTATATATATATAGGGTGAAAGAAAGAGTGGTGACCAAGTTTACTTGGTGTAGTGGCCAAGGACTAGCTAACATGACAAGGAGGGCTAGTAGTGACTAATGGAAGCTAGGAAAGTAGTTTGGAAAGGTGTAGGGTGGTGGAGATGGTTTGAAAATCAAAGGAGGTGACAAGGGTTTTACTTGGTGAGCAAGGGTGGTGATGGAGGTGGTAGGGTGGTTGCTTGGTGGTGACAAGGTAGTGACAAGTAGGTAAAAGGAGGCTAGCAAGGTGGTGTATCATGGAGAAGGGTGGTTTCTTGGTTTAAACTTGGTTCGAGCTAGTTAGGGGGTGACGGGTTCATTCGGGTTTTTGAATTATGGTTAGGGTTTTTAGGACGAGTAGGGGCTGAAATGGAAGGAAAGAATGTTTAAATATGGTGCTTAGGGAAGTTGTAACTCATGCCTAAAAGATGGTATGAAATGTCTTAAGAAAATTGGAGGGAAAATAGGCTTATTTGAATTCTATGCTTTGTCGGATTGTACAATGAGCTTAAATGAGTTGTACATTAATTTAGGAGGGAACAGATATTTAAAAGTTATGCATTGTACACTTGTACACATGCCTTGAAAGCTTAAACATTTGTATTGTATGTAAACATTACATAAAGTTAGGGTTTTATATATAAACGTTAACGTTTAAAGTCCGTTTTGATAAAACGTTATGGAAAGTACGTTAAATAGATAACGTATGGTAAAATGGTGATTAAAATATATTGCTTGACATATTATAACGTTTACTTGACATAAAAATTGATGAAATTGGCATTGGTAGGTTGCGTGAACTTGTTTACTTTGGTAATGCAAGTTACGTTGCATAATGAGTGGAATAAAGCAAAAAATATTCCTGGAAAATAGTTGCATCTAATTTAATAGATGGAAATTACACTAAGGAAAATTGCATCTAATTTAATAGATGGATAATTACATAGATAAAAATTGTGGGTTGTTATAGTCTCCCAACCTTAAAAGAAATCCCGTCCCGAGATTTAGTTGGATGTTGGAGTGATGTTTGGAAACAGATGTGGATATTTGGCACGAATTTGATCTTCGTGTTCCCATGTAAATTCTGGTACTCTTTTAGGGCTCCATCTTACTTTGACTATATAGATACGACTTTGTCTCAGTTGCTTGACTTCTCGATCCATAATTTCTATTGGTTCTTCCAAAAAGTTAAGTTTGTCATCGAGCCGAAGCTCTTTCATTGGAATGACGAGAGATTCGTCAGATAGGCATTTCTTTAAATTAGAAACGTGGAAGGTACTGTGGACATTACTGAGTTCTTCAGGAAGCTCAAGTGTGTATGCCACTGGGCCGACCTTTTTAAGGATCTTAAATGGTCTAATGTACCGGGGGTTAAGCTTTCCTTGCTTTCCGAATTGGATGATACCTTTCCGAGGTGACACTTTTAACATAACACGATCTCCTACTTGAAATTACAAAGGCTTTCGCCTTACATTGGCGTAACTCCTTTGTCGATCTCTTGCAGCTTGCAAGTGTTGTCGAATTTGCACTATCTTTTCGGTGGTTTCATGGATTATCTCTGGTCCCGTGAGTTGGACATCTCCAACTTCGGCCCAGCAGACAGGTGATCGACACTTTCGACCATAAAGTGCCTCGAATGGTGCTGCCTTAATATTGGCATGGTAACTGTTATTGTAAAAAAATTCTACCAGTGGTAAGTGTCTCTCCCATCCTTTTCCAAAATCTATAACACATGCTCGAAGCATGTCTTCGAGTGTTTGGATGGTTCTTTCACTTTGTCCATCAGTCTCGGGATGATATGCTGTACTCATGTCTAATTGAGTACCCAAAGCATTCTACATTGATTGCCAGAATCTGGATGTGAAATGACTGTCATGATCCGATATGATGGATATCGGCACTCCATGCCGTGAAACTATTTCCTTTATATACAACCTTGTAAGGGTTTCCATACTATCTGTCTCTCTGGTAGGGATGAAATGTGCTGATTTGGTAAGGCGGTCTACAATGACCCAAATTGTGTCATGTCCAGTGTAGAGATAATTCTGTTCATCGTCGACTCTGGGTGCTCAAAACACATGACGGGAAATCTTAAGCTTCTAAGTAATTTTGTGGAGAAATTTATAGGTACGGTGAAGTTTGGAAATGATCAAATTGCACTGATTATTGGTTATGGAGATTTAGTTCAAAGGAATGTCACTATCAAAAAGGTTTATTACGTCGAAGGGCTGAATCACAATTTATTCTCTGTTGGTCAATTTTGCGATGCGGATTTGAAAGTTGCTTTTCAGAAGTCTACATGTTACATCCGTGATTTGAAGGGAAATGATCTTCTCACAGGTTCTCGTGGCACAAATCTTTATTCCATCACTCTTCAAGACACATCTTCTCCCAATCCAATTTGCTTAATGGCTAAAGCTTCATCGTCACAAGCATGGTTATGGCATCGTCACTTCTCACATCTAAACTTCGATACCATCAACTTGCTTTCAAATTATGATATTGTGATTGGCCTTCCCAAATTAAAATTTGTCAAAGATCATCTTTGTTCTTCTTGTGAGTTGGGGAAAGCAAAACACAAGTCCTTCATGACCAAAACGACCCTAAGCTCCAAAAGACGATTACAACTTCTACACATGACTTTATGTGGTTCCAAGAGGGTAGAAAGCATTAATGGTAAGAAATATGTGCTGGTAATTATTGATTACTATTCAAGATATACTTAGACTCACTTTTTGAGATCCAAAGACGAAACACCTTAAGTTCTCATCGATTTCCTCAAACTTGTTCAAAGAGGACTTCATGCTCAAGTTAGAACAGTTCAAACTGACAAAGGCATAAAATTTTTAAATAAAACTATTCATGCATACTTTGATCAAGAAGGTATTGAACACCAAACGTCCACTGCTCGAAATCTGGAACAAAACGGTGTTGTCGAAGATGAAACCGTACTTTGTTGAAGGCAGATGATCGGACCAATGCTCTGCGCGTTAAAGTCCCTTTGTTCTATTTGGGCTGAGCAATTGCCACTGCTGTTTTACTCAAACGTTTCATCGTAATTCCTGGACATGGAAAATCCTTACCACATCATCAATGGCGAAAACCATCTGTAACGTTTCTTTACATTTTTGGATTCTTTATGTTATATCGTCAAGATGGTTGAGAATTTGATACAAAGATAAATGAAAAAGGTGATGCTTGTATTTTTGTAGGATATTCATTACTCAATCCCAAGGTTACAGCGTTTATAATAAAAGAACAAGAGTGTATTGTTGAAACCATCCTGTTAACTTTAACGAATTGCCTACACTTGGGGTCAGATCTACGTTAGTTCTGACCCTGTTCCACAATGTCCGACAACGGCACTTGAACATGACAGTTTAAATCCCGATCCCCAATGTAAAGGAAATGTTCCTCAGGCAGCTGAGACAGTAACAACGTCAAATGAATTGGATTTGCTATTTACTCTGATGTTCGATGAATTATTCAATGGATCTACTCCAGTTGTGTCAAAGTCTTCCGCTGTACCTGCTGTTGATGCACCCGATAAACGTCAACAACAAAACACAACTCCATCTACTCCAACAACCGTTGCTGCAGATACACCTCCATTGAACATTCAAACATCACCTGAACCTATAAGTCAAGCACCAACTGTCACTAACACTGAGAACATTAATCAAGCAGAAATTCAAGTAGAAAATGCAAAAGTTGACAAAGACAAATTTTCAACATCTTTAGTACACCGGTACATGAACAAGGGGAGACATCTTCTCGATATGTTGATTCGTCAATCATGCATACATTTTCAATGACATTCATTTTGGAACACGTTGGACTAGAGATGAGATACACAGTTCAGAACAGGTTATTAGAAATCCTTCTCAACCAATTAGAATAAGACGTCAGCTAGATACCGATGGCGAGATGTGTATGTTCGCACTCACTGTGAGTTGAACCGAGCCGAAGAACATCAAAGAAGCCATGGCTGATTATGCATGGATTGAAGCGATGCAGGAAGAACTTCACCAGTTTGATCGATTAGATGTGTGGGAATTAGTCCACAGAGCACTCTGCAAAAATGTCCTTAACATGAAATGGCTCTAGAAAAAAAAATAAAAAAAACAAAAAAATACAAACGTGATGAAGAAAACACTGTAATTCGCAACAAAGCTCGTCTTGTAGCTAAGGGATACAACCAGCAGGAAGGAATCGACTTTGAAGAGTCATTTGCTCCAGTTGCTCGATTAGAAGCAGTCATGCTATTCATTGCGTATGCTGCACACAAGTCATTTCCTATCTATCAGATGGATTTTGTCCAAAACAACTTTTCTCAACGGACCTCTGAAGGAAGAAGTGTACGTCAATCAGACAGACGGACTTGTAGACCCAAATCATCCAGACAAAGTCTACCGTCTCAAGAAGGCTTTATATGGACTCAAGCAAGCTCCAAAGAGCCATGGTTATGATGAAACTCTCCAACTCCTGGTATCCAAAAGGTTCTCCAAATGATTCTATTGTTCCAACTCTCTAGTCATTACATAAACACGGGGATGAATATTACTGTGCATAATTTATGTTAAGATATAATTTTTTGGGTTAATACGAACCTTAAAAAACTTTCTAAAATGTTGAAAAATTATGCACAACGAAGTTTGAAATGTCTTCATGATGGGGGCATTTGGCTTGAAATTTCTTTATAGGAATTCAGATTCATCAATCCCCACGTGGTATCACGATGCTTGTATAACAAACTTCCCGAAAGAGATGAATTCACGTGCTAAGATTCAATCCCATAAGGCTAGAAACAGTAACAAACCCGTAAAACAGAAAAGTCGTACTAAAAAACCTAGTAGACAGATCTTTACAGTACATAGGTTTTCTCCTAATAAGTCTTCCGTTGTGTATGAGAAAACGTCTCCTAAATCTGGTCTTAGGTGGAAACCCACGGGTAGAATTTTCAAAACTGTTGGTCTTAGGTGGATTCCTACAGGAAAGTTACTTGACTCTTGCACAGGCAAGGTTGAATGTGAACCCCCACATGGTTCCAATGTAGATATCTCTAAAATTCATGTATGCAAACAAACTCTGGATTTAAGTTCAGGTACATCAATTAATGTTCAGAAGGAACAAAGTGTTGATTTAAGTGCAGGTACATCATATAATGTCAACAAGGATAATCTCAGAGTGTGGTTGCTGAAAAAGCTGATATCTCAGAAACCAGTGTTACAAGGGATTCACAACTGATCAAAAGACAATGATGTTTGAACAAAACAGTTCAAGCCTCAATCCATAACGTCAACATAAATTCCTAAAGCAGATATGATAGTCATAACATTTATGATAGAATTGGAAAGTCTATTCGGTCCTTTGTTCGACGAATATTTCATTGGATAAAATCAAGTTGTTCCGATGTTACTACTGCTGATGCATCTGATAAACGTCAACAACAACCAAATTCAACTTCATCTACTTCAACTCCAGCAACAACTGTCGCTGCTGATGGAAACTTCGACTTGCGTACATTTTTGTTCTTCTCTTTATTTTGATTTACAAATATTTTTAAAAAAGAAAATACAAAAATATAAAATCTATAAAAAGAAAATAAAAAAATATAAAATCTTTCAAAAAAATAAAAATTAGAAAATTTTGAAAATACTAAAAAGAATCTTCTCGACATGTCTCTTGGAATCGATAAAATTTATGTACCTAGAAATGTCGATTAACATTGACACGGGTATGTAAATGATGTTCGAGCAAGAGTTCAAACGTTTCAAAACATGTCATTTCTAATTTTCTCATATGGCTTACAATCACTTTAGACTGTAACCCGGTCCCGAATGTCATAGGGAAGTGTACGTTTTAGTGCGCTTACTCTAAAAATAAAAGAGAATTCTTATATCATGTGGTTTTAAAAACCGTTGAACACAATTTGTCAAGAATTTCTTAAAATGATTTTTAAAATCTTTCAAAATTATGTGTCCAACACTCCCTTCCTCAGATAGTTTTAACAATTGGTACAAAGATCTCAAAAATGTTATTTTCATAAGTAGATCAATTTCTGAGAGGAACTTTTAAAATCAATGCCATTAATTTATTTTGGGTACATCTCATAAATGTTAATTTTATGTATCCAAAAACATTCAGTGAAATTAAAATGTGATACTTCAAATGTCAGATAGTAATATACTGTTCACTAAGGCATCTAACTCCATCTTCAACATATTTGTGGTGTCATATTATTTTTACTTGAAATGTCAAATTTTCAATTCTATGGTATCTCGCATATATTGTTGAAGGGGAGCAATCAAAAAAATGTTTACTATTTCATGCAACTTTGTGGTAACATTTTTCTCCCCATGAAACTTTTCATGTCTCAAATTTTAATCAATTGGTATTTCAAATACTAAGAGATTTAATTTTTGAAATAAGGGGAGAAAATGTGATTAAAATGTGATCTAGATGAATGTGATCTTTAAGACTCTAAGTGCACAACTTCTACCCACATGTGCGAAACAATTTCGAATCTCGATGCACATGTGTAAGAGGAGTATTTCAAAAGAATAAAACTCTCAAAGTGTTAAAACGTGTTGATTTCTATCAAACACTTTAATTGATTTTCAATGGTTTTATGTTTTCGATCACTATACCTAACAACCAATTAACACACGATGTCGATGAAGTCATAAAGTGGTTAAGGTTAAGTATAAGTCCTATGATCCAACTGGAACCGAAGGGATCTATCCATGGACATTCCATAGTTAGATTAGAAGTCCTTAGGTAAGATTGGAGATGAATGAGAATAAGGGAAAATTATTGACTAAGACATGAATTATCACCGGAACAATCACAACATGGTGATAGTAATGACGTCTTGGTAAACATTAAAGGGGTTGAAGAATGAAAAAGAAATGTATGGATAAAGGGTGAAAAGAAAGAAGCCCTCCACACAACTTAGTCAGAAACCGGGTCAATACATTACTCCTATCAATATCGACAAAGATGATTGTTGGTATGTGAAGAATAGTTGGCATGAGACCTAGTGTATGACAATGCACAACCCTTCCCATCCATTTAAGTTAGCTCTCAAAAAGAATACTCGTCTCATTTTGTACGGTGATACTACACCGTTATCTATTGGACATCTCACTCAGTGATTATGATATTCGAAAAAAGGTGGCAGTTAGCCTCCAGCTTCCGATTAATTAAAACCAGAGTGCACATAATCGAGTCTAGCAGCCAAGAAGAGTCTCTAAATTGTAATTCTCATACTTTAGGACATATAATGTCACAATATACACATTGTTGAAACCAATATAAATTCACACTGTTGTAACAAGAGTCCTACGCCTTATCCTTGAGATCTTGCCAATAACATTCAAGTGAGACTCTTCGTTTCCAATGGACGAATTGGATTTCCTTCTAGTGTCATCATCAAACATTCATACGGTTAGGTGTTATTGACAGATTCTATATGAAATCACGGCTATCGGTGATATACGGGATATCGATTTAGACCAGTAAATGAATTGACGACATTATTCGCAAGGATAGTAACTAGCTGATTCCACTCTTACCGTGGTTTGTGCTTGCCGATGTTTCGGTAATGAAGAACAGGATAGTACAGCACGAAACCCTTTCAGGAGATTCTGTACATCTACCTGATCACTATGTTTTGTAATTTTTCATACTATAAAATGTAGGAAACCGGGTGCTTATTGCAACCTTAAAATCGACGAATGACAAGGACGACCATCGATCCATATCTGTGTTCACTACATAACATTCAATTGCAGGTACGACTGTCGGTGTTGCAGGCCTTCATTCCAGCTAAGTCGGATTCTATTACCACTTGCTCATACTCAAAGCTTTAAAAGGTCAATCATTTAACATTCAAGGACTGTACTGCTGATACAAGAATGTAAGCGGTCAGAATGCGCAAGTTCATGTCAATTCAGCACTCTGATAATCACGGAAACTTCTCATCTCAAAGATCTTCAAAGGTCAAACAAGATAAGGTAAATTGATAACTGAAGAAGAAGAGGAAAAAAAAGATTAGGAGCTTTCAGATAAAATACGTAAAGCATGACGGTCAAAAGTACAAGTTGATCACGGAAATAAAGCAAGATGATGTTAAGTCAAGGAGATGATGCAAGATAAAGATCTCAAGCACCTCAACTGTCAAATGATGAAGCCTCAACGATCAAGAATAACAAGGCATAGAAGGACCAAAGCCATGAGTTAACAAGAAAAGTCAAAGACTAGACCAAATATGGCAAAGCATAAAAGTCAATAATCAAGTCATCTTCAACATTAGAGGACACAAAGTTATATCAAGATCACCTCAACATTAAGGGAGATTGTTAGCTTAATTTTATTAAGTTCGAACTTTGTAATTGTTTTGCGGTCATCGTATAGATCATTTTTTAGTCTTTTGCTTTGTATAAGGTAGTCGGGTGATTTAACGGGATTGGGAGGATATCTTAATATTGTCCTTGTTTTCGGCTCTTAGACTCGACTTAAGCCAAGCTAGCCTAAGTAAGCAAAGCCATTTCGACCAATCTATGTGCTTGGACTATAAATAAAACCTTTTCCACACACGGAGAGGGTGTTGGTTACCATTTATGTGTGTAACCCTCCACTCTTATTTCTCTATCTAATATAATCTTCCAACTTTCCTTTCTCTATTTCTTATTCCATTCAGCTTATAGCTTATTGGTATTGCTTATTGTCTTGTGTTTGGATTAAGTATTTTGGATAACAACGTGTTTAGGTTTAGGTTACATCTCTGATTAAGCATGATCTTGTTAATTAGAGTTTGTTTGGCTGCATGGCCATCTCTATGTTTATTTTTCGATGTGCATGTTTTATTAGTCATGTGGGATACCACCCGAACCCTACACTCGATACAACACAGATTTACCTAAATGCTTCAGCAATCTAACTAATTAAATCTAATTGTTTTAAAACTCAACAACCGAAAATACTACTTGCTGCCTCTAGCTTTTGTAACCTCTAAATACATGCACCAACAAAGTAGAAGCCCCTAGTTGCATGAACACAACACATCTAATGAACTAACAACCCAAAACGTTGCAGCAAACAAACCACCAAAACTTAAAGTAAACTACATAGTTACACTTTCAAAAATGCATACTTAATTTTACATTCTCTAACCTCATACCACAAAGAAAACATGAAACAATCGAACCACATTACATAGTCACACTTTCTAAACTACACATACATTAAAGAAGCATAAAAAAACTAGTTTAAACATAGCTACAACAAAAGAAGGTTGAGATTTGTTATTGTCAATAGCAACATGGAGGCAAATTTGCCTTCTGCAACCCCTAACTACAAACAAAACATCAGACAATCGAACCACATTAGATAGCTACACCTTTCAAACCATAGCCACAAAAAAACCATAAAAAGGAAGCTATTTAGGCATACATGCAGCAAAGGAAGCTTGAAAATTCTTTTTGTCAATGGCGATATGAAGATTGCATGGCAAGAACAACCACCTACTATATTTAGAAAGTTTAAACGAAGCTTTCATTTTTAGTTATATATTGCTAATCAAACTGATAACGGAAAACAGGTGTTAAGCGTGCAGCTTACCTCACAAATTAAGTGGCAAGTTAATGAAAACCCCATTAACAAAAACACATCTTAAACCATTATTCTATTCCTTCAAGTTGACAACTCGGCTCGGCTTTGCGTGCGAACAGTTCTGGTTCGAGCCGCGGCTCCACAACATACCCAAGTCATCTCACTCCCTGAAGCCAATCCCTCAACCCGACTGCTTCGCAACAATACTGGCTCATAACTTCATCTGGGAAAATGCTATATAGTATAATTACCTCTACTTTTATAAGGCAACACAATCTTAAATACTTAAATACTTAATTACAATTTAAACCATTAAATTTCTTCACATATACACGCACACACACATAAATACATAAACAAAATGCTACCATACAATATCGCCGCTATGCATGGGTAATTTTCTAGTTTAAACTAATGCCTTGAAGTCACCTTTACACAAACCCAAACTTAAATGCTATCAACTAACTTCTCCGTTCTTTAGACTAGATATAATGGAGACCGTAAACATGACCGTCAACTTAACATCACGTAAGCTTTTCTTTACACCATAACCAATGTAGTATAATTAGACAACCAACTTCACTACCTACACGTATATATCATTTAAACACAAATATAAGATACAACGAGGCATTCAGACCCGTGCGATGCACACGGGTTGTGTCTAATTCTTGCTTGTGTAATGTTTATGTGACATGTTGATTGCATTTGGATAAAGTATGCTAACTTAGGAAACATAGTATGCTAGCTTATATACATAGGCAAAAAAAGACATCAAAAAAATATACATTACCCTATGAATGATAAAGTTGTACACATAAGTATTTTTTCCTAGTATAAATAATAATATTAATTAAAATAACATTTCAATTAAGATATCACTACCTAGATATGGAGGTAGTAAAAATATAGCACTGTAGATGCCAGTTACGGTTGCAGAAAAGTTCTTCAAACATTTAAACCAATAAAAATCAGTAGCAAGAGTGAAGCCATCATAAGCCTGTTAAACCTGCAAAAGAAACAAACAACATTTTTATTCTACAGAGCCCAAAGATCGAAATAACATTCTGACTTTTAGGCGGCAAACAGATAGCCAGAAAATCTTTCGTACGGCAGGCATATCTGCAAACAATCTCTTCCTACAGAATCCAACTCATGTCATACTTCTTCGGACGGTTACTTTCAATATAATATGCTAGCTTATATACGCGGACAGTTACACAACTCATGTCATACTTCTTCGGCAGTCGCCTCAGCGGTCTTGTGGTCCCTTTCAACATCTTTATGAATTTCAGACTGCCTCGGGAGTGCAAAATAGATATTTTGCTGAAAGAATTATATTAACCATACATAAAACTAATGAATACCAAGTTATTAGCTATCCGCCTATATCGGTTCGAGGATTAACATTATACATTTCTTGACAGACCCATACGTAATATATCATACCAACTCATACCACTCGCAAGAGCTACTCGAAATGGCGTGATAGTTGCATCCACATCTTCGAAACTGTACTCTATAAGTCATGCCATTGTAACCGATGGGTCTACTTCTTTCCTCAATATTTGCACTATGTACTCCTGTAACATAAACTTCTAAGTAGCTGGACAACATTCATTAATGTAATATCACCTTCACTTACTATAAGTTTGGTTGATTTAAGGTTAACTAAACGTGATACTATAAAATTTAGAAAAGAACAATGTGATGTATCATAAGGCAAAACATCCTGGTAGCCAACCAATTTCTGAGACCCAACCATAAAACCAAATAAAATTAATTATGAGTTTTCAGTTTTTTTGTAAAGATCAATCAATTTAGTGCAACTCCTATGGTAGAAAAACTTTATATAAAGAAAGGGGGTACCTATATACCAAATACCATGCACTTCAAAATTACAAAAATATATCAACATATAATGTAAAAATCGGTAAAGGTTAAAAAACGCATACTTGCCCGATTGATATTCTGTGTAGGAGCAATTATATGAGGAACATAATCTAATGCAAGACCTATGATAGTCCGTCCGCTCAGTTTGCTAAACACCGCAATTTGGGATAAACATGGTTTCTACGCTCATCTCACTTCATACAGGGACATATGTTGCAAGAGGTGTCATGGTGAGATAGTGAGAACATAATTTATTAATCCAAAAGTTTAAAGATTATTAAAACAAATATCCAAATACCCTCTATAAGATTCAACAATAGTATGTTACACATATCGTGAAGATAGCATTCGCATTAACAGCCCTATGTACCTGGATTACGCTACATGTTAGAACATTTAAAAAACTAACTATACCCAATATAAGAGATCCTATTTATAAACTAAACTAACACATCTTGCTTGGTATAGATGTTACTGAGATAACATATCATCCAATATTTAACTTGTCCAATAGGTTTAAGTCGAAAGATATGTACGTTAAGCCTTGAGAGTCTCTGACTTCAATGAAAAGCCTATAATATATTAAAACATGGATTCATTAAACATTTTAACCAATAATAACAACTTCCAAATCCACATACTCCACAAAAACATAAATTAGCCAACTCTATAGTAAAGGAATAAACCATTCATGGATCCAATATTTTAAGATGCAAATTTACCTTAAAGCATTATGCTTTCGCGAAAAGATGAAGGAGTAAGAGTCATGAAAAGCTAAAAGAGTGACGAAACTCATGTTCGTGCCACAGGAGGAGGTGTTGCTTTAGAAATTGTTATAGTAAGGCTGTATTGAAGTGGCAACAAGACACTTGTTTCGAGGTTTTTCCTCCCCACTTTTCAAATCACCCAACTTCTCTAACCGAAAAAATAAAACACCATCTAAAATTGTTTTTAAGATTATAAACACTTTTCTAGTGAAAAAGAACACATCCAATTCTCTAAGCGGATAAAAATGAAAAAATATGAAATATTTTAAAACTAAACACAACCTAAGTGCCCCTAATATAATTAGGGTAGATATATCGTCAGATAACAACAAATAAGGATGCTAAATTTGCTAAAATCAACTAACTTTGAATTTAAATCATAAATTTCATTAGAAGTCTTTGCTTATTTGCACAGAGAGCTTCACCCTGCATCATCATGCTTAGCAGAGGATATACACATCAAGTTTTTCCCTTTTTCAAAATAAAACATTTTTCTGTGACACTATAATTTAGAGATCTAACCTTATTATATCCTAAGCTTAAGCAGAACAACGCTATATTGCATAATAAATATACTCAAGGCTTTTGATTCCTCCAACATCATTATTTCAGCGTGTACACTTTTTGGGTTTCTTACTCCGACTAAACTTTGCATTTGTTTACTGAATTATGATTTTTGACAAAGATCTTTCTTGAAAACATTGATCAAATTTGCAAATTGATGAGCTTTAAGAGAAAAACAAATGAATTATGGTACAAATGCCTAAACTTTAACAACATGCATATGGTACAAACAAATTCACAGATAGAATTATACTGATAACAAAACTTTTTACATGCTGCTATATGCGGTTGCGTGTAGAGGTAGCTAACCTTGGTTGTCCCATTAGCACCAGATGTTAAACGTTTTGATATGTTGTACAAAAGATCCAAGGCATGTAGTTTGTGATTTTTTACATAAGCAAGCATAGTACCATCTGGAAAAAGATGATGATCAACGATTGGGGAGGAATCATTGGGAAGCTTAAGCTGTGGTTGTAAAGATCGATCCATGAAATAAATTTGTTCAAAAAACACAAATCCAACCTCAAGAAACCGAACGTGAAGGCCTATTGTCTTCATGTAAATAAATGCGAGTTGCTGTTGTTTGCACTGATGCATACACAAAATGACCACGAATTGGAAACATAGCATATGGCAATCAGGAATTCTGACATATATGATTCGAAATAGGTAATCAAATTACCTTGTATGGCAGTACATGTAGGCGTATTCTTTTTCTGCAATATGTTGGGATCAGCTCTTAGTTGCGTGTTCACACCTAAAATCACAACAATAAAAAAAACGTTTAATTGGAACCTTAGTGATATTTAGCTGACGAAATGTAATTATATATTCATTATTTGTTGAATGTTGGCGATACAGAAAGTTAACGATGACTTTGTACGACCATTATAGCTACACAAAATACCCGATACGTTCTGTTACTGTTACTGTTTCAGTGTGTGCGCAGTGCTACATATATCTTATACGAACATAGAGCTCTTACCATAATTATTGACCAAAGATTGTTCTATACTTCTATATACTAAAACGCAAACTCTTAAAATCCCACAATCAATACCTAAAACTAATCATGTAGCTCACATCTGCTAAAAACATACAAACAATGGGTACTAACATATAAAAGAAAGGCATACTGAAAGAAAGTTGCAAAGCATTCCTTCGGCAGCCAACCTCGCCGCAAACACATTATTCCTTCGACGGTTGAAGCCCTTGCAATGCAAGCATTCCTACACATAAATCTTCACATAACTGATCCAAACAATCTAAAATAATAATAATAATAATAATAATAATAATAATATGAAGATGAGACAGATTAAAAAACTAAAGAAGCGGATACATTCGCCATGGCTGCAAACATAACGATTTGCCATGGCAGTGCGCGGAGAATCATAGCTTAAACCAAATCTGTTTCTATTAAGCCATGAAACACGGTGTGGTGCATATGGATTTTACATATCGATATAAAGCCTGACAATCAACTAACTCTTAGTAGATATGTAAACTATAAACAAAGCATGATTCGAAAGAGAAGAAAATAAAGAATCTATGATCCGATGGTCGGGAGACTCAAACCACAAGTTAGCCATATTTTAGTAAGAGAGAGCGAGAGAGAGAGTAGAGAGAGACACAAAAGTGTAAAATAAAATGGAAAAGGAAAATATTACAAGAGTCTCAACCCCTCTATGGAAGCCATGGAGGGGTATATATAGTCCATACGCTTCTAAACTATACATAATGGCATATTCTAGCCCTTGCGTATGTGACTATGATAAACTATAGTAATTCCGTAATGTCATCACGTAAAATGGATTTTGAACAATCTTCCCCCACAGGACGATATACAGAATTACTTACAATTTTCCTGACAAGTACATATAGAATAAGAACAAGAACTTCCATGAAGCTTCCAATGCTCATGATGTCTTCTGTGGTCTTTGACTTCAAGTCTCCACTCCAACATGAATCATTTTTGTAGTACCTTGTAGGAGAAATATTATAATAGGCATAAACTAGGTAACCCATACACTTCTTGGTTAAGGAGAAGCTTCTAAATCAGCTTTCTCCTAATTCATGCCACATATTCTTCATTTAGAAGCTTTCAAAGCTTCCCCCCAAACTCTTAAGCAGTTTCAAAGCTTATTACAAGCTTAGACTAATTAAGATTGCACAACGGAATTAGCAGGTGATTACCAATCAAAATTTACTGTTCTTTAACATAAGCTTAGTGATTAACCGTTCGGGGAGACATTAACTGGATCAGCAACGCAATCTTCTCAAGCTTGAATAATTCTTCTCACAACTCTTCCCCCTAGAATTTCAAATAATGCATACTACCTTTCACAAGATATCTCTTCCCCAATGTGGTTGAAGAAATGCACCCAAAAGCCACAAGCTAAAGCACTGATTTTCTCTGCGGTTAAGACATTTGTCTTCCCAACATGGCCTAACAAATAAAATTTTTCAAGAAAGATGACTTTTTCAAGCTTTCAAGAAAAAGAAAGGCAAGACTCTCAGGTGTATCTACTCCTTCCCCTTTGCTGGTTTCGATACCTCGAAATCAGCAAAACCTTATACGCAAAAATACTTAAATACTTGTGTGAAGAATAAATTAGCTCAAATCTATCCCTTGAGAATCGACTGCTGATCAAATCTCTACTCATAAACTCTCTCTGACTATCTTTTTATCAACCATTTTGTAGGCTATTTGAAGTGACCACTGATGGAGTAAACCCAATGTACCAAAGTAATAACTTGTTAATCTTAAATATTTAGTCCAAGTTAACCAATTTATATAAACTTTTGGTTAAGAAACTAGAACTACATTAAACTAGATCAACAACCTACCGTATGTTTACCACTGATAGAGTAAACTCGATATACAAAAGTTGAAACTGAAGTAGAATTTCCCGTTCTTGTGACTTAAGCTTGCACTAATGTTGGAAGAATAGTGTAAAGAAACTCAATACTTACCAAGCAAAGTATGAGAAATTCATCACCTTTTGTGATTATCCACATGTCTTCTGCGTGTGACATTGAGAACTACAATGTATATCATTTAAGTGATAGTTATCCAGGTCTTCAACCAACTACCCCGACTGCTGGGAACTAGATAACCCAAGTCTTCATCCAAAGTCTTAAGCACGAGCAAGTTATCATTGAAAGTCATGCATCCAACCAATCTCGACTTCAAGATAAAATAAGAACACGCCTTCGTGAAATGCTACTTCAATCTCAAATAAGTGATACACGATCAACTCCGTAGTCACTTAGAAAAATCAATATCAATTTCAGCCATTACAAATTTAGTTCCATGATTCTTTATAAAAATCGATCTTGATCTCATCACTAAACAATTGTCACGTTGTCATTGCGGAATCCAATCATAATCACTAACCAAATAATATAACCAAAAAAAAATTAGTATACTACATGACTAATAACTAATGTTCAGTAGCTTCTAAAAAATTTGTAACCGACCGAAATTCCATCAACACACAAATGGACCACAAATAACTTTGATGAACAGCTAGCCCATGTCGTTTGATAATTAACTCAGCCAAAACCAAAATAGTGTGAAATACTACTCGGCCCAATGTGTAATAGTCGAACGTGCTAGCCCAATCATAATTTGTTTTAACCCTGGCTTAGTACCAACACATTAGGGATATATAAGCCAGTCATACCCTAATATTTCTATCATTTGATAACCCTAATCACACATCTCATACTTTTGTCCGCCCCCTTATTATAGATAAACACATAAAGCTGATACAACATCATCCACCAAACATATATCTCATCCATCAAAGTAAACGCACCCCAAATTTGCTTATGTCTTCACTACTCAATCTTGAATCCAAACACATGAACTGATTACCCTTTATTTTCTTTCTGCCATAAAAAATGGTCACCAGACCATCTTAAAATCTTTACAAATCAAAACCATTTATCCTTAGATTGAGGAACAAAATATCAAACCCGAATCATGATTCAATCTCAATCAAAGACGTCATCAATTTTTCACTAATCCCAATCTCAAACCTTATTTCGTAAGAATTTAGCTTATGTTGACATGAGACATGGCCTCAAGGTCTTATTAAAAGATCTAAGGTAGGTTCGTTGCATTTCTTTTGTGTTTTTCTTAATCGAAACAAAGAAAGGTTATAACCCAAGTGTTATAAACCAATCTTTATTTTCGTATAACAAAGAGAAGTATCATATTCTTTTGGATTTATGATAAGATTAGCTTTGTTTCAAGATCAGTGAGGAAATCGTGTTAAATCTTAAAAGATTTTGGTTTTATAAACTCAATACGAAAGTCTGAGATCTTATTGTTTCGAGTCTTGATGAAGTAAATACTGTAGTTTGGTTGATGGAGGATGGGATTAGGTAGTTATGGATTTGTAATTGTGGGATGTTGTTGGTTTTTGCTGATGTTGTTGTCGATGAGGTTATAGGATTAGATTTGGTTATGATGAGTGTAATTGGTTGATGGAGGCTAATAGTTGTTGTTGGTTTGTTATGGTTATGTTGTTGACTGTTTATAGTTGTGGGATTAGTAGTGGTCTGTCCTTCTCGTCATCTTTTTTTCTTTTGGTAAATTCTTGACTCGTTAACTCATTGAGTTGACCCAGTCTACTCGGTAATTACCGAATTGACTCGGTCTGAGTCTGTTCTACATATTTCACACGTTCTGAAACATATTTCGCTTCCAAACCAAATTTTGAGCATATTTCAGAAATGTGTAATATTTCGCTCAGAATATGTCATGACATATTTTGCTTCAACCTATATTACATATTTCGCTTGGATTGTACATATTTCACACCTGTGAAACATATTTTGCTCGAGTGAAAACATGTCATATTTCACACCCTTCAAACACATGTTTCGCATCCTTCAAAATGAGCCTAGAAAATATGTTTGAAAATTAGCAGATTTGAGAATAATCATGGATGAAATAAGCAGAAACAGACCCATAAAACATGCCACGAAATGAGTTGTCCTTGTTTTAGTCTAAACAAAACACAACCATATAAAATGCCAACACGATTTGAGATAGATTTATCTTTAGACATAAACAATGACAAAGGACAAAAAAGGACAAATTTAAAAATGATAGATTTGAGACCACACAGACCATAAAAATCAAACCGACCCAAGATTACAACCGAGGCTCTGTTACCAATTGAAGAAACTAAAGAATCATTGATCTGGTGGTCGGGGAGACTCAAACCATAAAATAACCATGTTTTAGTGATAGAGAGTAGAGAGAGAAACAAAAGTGTAAAATAAGATAGAAAAGGAAAATATTACAAGAGTCTCAACCCATCCATGGCTTCCATGGAGGGGTATATATAGTCCATACGCTTTTAAACTATACATAATTTCCTATTCTAGCCCTTGCGTATGTGACTATGATAAACTATGGTAATTCCGTTTTATTTTCTACTTTTTTATATATTTCTTTTTTCATCTTTTAATTGTGTGTAGTTTTGTTTTTCTCAGTTTTATTGCTTCCATCGTTTGTATTGCTTTTCGATTACGTACTGTTTCTGATAAGCATAAGCTGAATATATACTTTCGAATTTTTATTAGATAAAATTTAGACATGCTTTGGTGTGGGAAATGTTCATTAAGATTTATAGGATCTACCTTACGTAATTTATTTGGAAAAGGTTACTTAATAAAATATAATTGGTTTTTAGATTACACAGGTTACTAAATACTATCAATCTTTTGTTCGCCTAGTTACTAAATTTTTTTTTTTGTTCATTAGGGTTACTGACTATCGAAGTTTAACTTTAAGCTTACGACAACTAATGGTGTTCATTCATGTTACATCGAATACTGGCAACGGGATAGTGTGTTTTGACCCTACTCCACGCAGCTTTTAGTACTTAGAGAACAAATCGCAAAGTTTGTAACTTAGAGTGAACAAATTCGCAAAGTTCAGTAACTATCTTATCAAAGTCAAATGTCACGCTGCGCAAAGTATGGAATTACACTAGCAAACGGTCACGATAGTTCGATACGTTTTTCTCAGTTTTAATTGCTTCTTCGTTGTGTATTGCTTTTCGATTACGTACTGTTTTCCTAATAGCCATAAGCTGAGTACATACTTTCGAATTTTTATTAGATAAAATTTAGACCATGCATGGTTGTGGGAAAATGTTCATTAAGATTATAGGATCAACCTTACGTAATTTATATGACAAAAGGTTACTTAATAAACATAATGACGCACAGGGTTTTACCATTCACGATTTTCTTTATCAAGATATTTTATCTCGTCACTAAGAGTTGTTTTTTAAAGTGGGTTCTCAAGCAAATCTCTACAACACTAGCTCTTAGATTATTCTTTTACGACATTATTTCCTTCCGACCTATAAACGGGTAAACAGTTGAGGTTTTCATGTTCATGTTACTCGTGGAGGTCAAATCTTGATTCAAATAGTCAAGCGTACGTGGTCTAACTAGAGTATCCCGGTGACCATTTCTAACGCACGACGCGATAGCGAATTTTTGTAAACCCTAATCAAAAGGTTGATAACGAGGTAAAACTTCAAGGGAATAAAACCCAAACAAAAGAATAACTCTTAAAACACAAGTTTATTAATAATTGAATGCCTTAAACAATCCTCTCAAGCCCAATATTTATACGGAAAGCAAACATGAAGAAAAAGTCATAAAAAAGGTAAAAAAAAAGTCCTAAAAATAAAAGTGCAAGTCATGCCTTAAAATAAAAAGTGCATATCATGCATTCAAAGCCTCTACGTTTATTCATCTTAAACCTTACCACCACCATTCCTCCTCACTTGAAAGGAACTCTTCCTCGATTTCTCACAACTCTTCCCTGAGTTTTCACTATCAAGGAATCCATCGACCTCGAACATCTTTTGTTAGCCTCAAAATATTGAGTCGAACAAGGAAGTTCGTTTATTATATTAGGTCTCGGTCACTTAATTAATTATATGTTGTAATAGGCTAGAGGGGTAAAAGGGCTTATTTAGT
Organism: Tanacetum coccineum; assembly: GCA_026074375.1. Lineage (NCBI taxonomy): Eukaryota > Viridiplantae > Streptophyta > Magnoliopsida > Asterales > Asteraceae > Tanacetum > Tanacetum coccineum. Next base: position 74,130 of record BQNB010014219.1, read on the forward strand.
AATCTAATATTGTATGTGTAATGGGCCTAAGCCTAAGTCAATCCCAAGCCCATCCCACCTAGAAAGCCCATGGCTTATTAGGGTATTTAAACCATTTTCCACTATGGAAAATGGTGTTGATTCTCATTTGTTATTTTTCACTTGTATGAATTAACCAACTCTTGTTTTTCTCTCTCTAAAATTCTCTCCAATCTCTCTCTACAATTCTTCCATTTTACCTCATCTTATTTTCTTGTTCATCATGGTGAAGTGAAGGTGATTTTGGTTACCGACATTTGGTATCACTCGCCACGGGGTGGGTTTAGTGATTTGTTTGTGGTTATTTTTATTCAGTTTTTTTCCTTTCTTTCGTAGCCCATAAAAATCTACTATCAATAAGTTTACTTTCTTTATTGGGCTAGTAACTATTTCTTTGGTAAACATTCGTGTTTTTTGTGTTTAGTGTTAGGATTATTTGAGTTGTTATTATTTTGGACTGTTTCTTTCAAGCTTATTTCGGAGCTTATTGCTTGGCTTATTTGTGGTCCATTCGGTTTGAAACAAAAAAGAAGAGACAAGATCTACGATTTGTGGAAGAGGGACGATAGTACAACAAAAGTGAAACCAAACTAGTCACACACTAGTACAACCCGAACGAGTTCATTTTCTATCAAGCCGAACCAGTTTTCATTTCATCAGCCGATCTAGTCAAGTTGCGAGACCACCGAACTAGTAATCTTTCAAAGAACCGAACGAGTAACTTGTCTTGTGAACCGAACCAATCTTCATCAAGTAGAACCGAACGAGTTACATTGACAAAGAACCGATCTAGTTTCAACAAGGACGAACCGCTCAAGACTTTTATCAAGGAACCGAACTAGACAATTTTCAATAGGAACCGATCTAAAACATCCCTTCAGAACCGAACCAATTCAATCTAGAACAAAACTTACACGTTTTAAGACAATTTTGGGTTTTCGGTTTCAACGTCGTTCATCGACGGGACTTAAGACATACATCGTTGTGATCATGTCGTCGTTTCAATCATCGTGGTATATTTACTTCTCACCGACGATAACCGAGCAAGTTTAAAAGTAAAAAATTCAATCGATGCATTTCATTTTTTTTTGAAACACGAATGAGATAAGTTTTGGTGGGAAATGTTGCATTAATTACCAAGTTTCACAAATTGGCACATGCAGCCCTTGTGTTTCAAGACCAATTTCACCATTAGTCCTGGTTGCATAATTAATACTCTTTGTTGAAAGGTAGTTTCACAGTTAGTTTTTTTTTCATCAAAATCTTTCACCGTTTGTCCTTTTAAGTTCACGAATCAATTACAAAAGTTCAAGTTCTTCTTGATTTTGTAAAATCCCGCGAAAGATACGATTTTTTTCTCTGTTTTAATCAAAGATTTGTAAAATCCCGTGAATGTTAATTGATTCAAATCCACAACAACAATCACTTTACCTGCTTAAGAT
>BQNB010014220.1:0-75587 GCA_026074375.1 Tanacetum coccineum
TGAACTTTCATTAAGATGGCTAATACCCGATGGTATTAGCCCACAACCATTGTAATTATACAAGCGTAATCAAACAATAAAAATCAAACGATTAAGAGAGTAAAAATTACACAATGTCTTCTATGGATTTGTGATCAATGCTTAACCTTAATAGCTTATCTTCTCTTCTAAAATTCGTTTTCAATGAGTATAGTATAAAGAATATGATATTGCACACTGAAAACTCGTTTTTGAGTCTTTTATTTATAATGTCTGAAAAAGACTCGATACGCCGTATCTGGCAAGGTCGATACGGCGTATTGGGTTGGATTCCTTGAAGCGCGTGCTACGTTCATAATAAATCTTTGATATCATTCCCAATTTACTTTATTTACTGTATCTTCGAATAGTTATCTTCATGGATAAGGCGTATGTAGACAGCATGAATACGCCGTATTGGGAATTGGTCAAACGCGTTTTCTTGTAAAGTCTTGGCGCTGATAAGCCGTATCTCTTTAAAGCAATTATAAGCCTTTTAGCTTGTCTTTATAAAACACTCCTGAATCACTGCATTTATCAACTTTAAAGCAATTAAGTACCAAATCATGAATAATTATATAAAAGTGGGTAAAACATATGGGATAAATGATATAATAAAGTGACGTTATTTGATGTCATCAAATATCTACTCACTTGAATCCTACTTGTCCTCAAGTAGACCTTAGAAAAAGTTTAAATTTATAAAAATGTGTCCCAACCGAAGTTGAGGATTTTCCGTTTAAGCATTGTTTTGTCCTAATCACATGTACATAACCAAGTTCCTCACGAAATATGGAAATGAAAACACTCAGATCACTTAACTAATCTAGGGTGTAACATTTAAGTAGTACACTCAATTGCTCGGTCTTAATTAGCTTCATATCATAGGCTTGACAAGGATACACATCTCCACCACTAAAGCTAAGGAGAAACAAGTCAAAAGATAAATTAGGTATTTATAAATAGGCTTAGGTTTAATCAACAGTCTTTCACCATAAGCACCACACCAACAAGGCAGCTGCATTGTACATACACGACCGTAACGACCAAAATAGTGACACATAATCCCGATCACTTCTCTGTTTGTTTTTAACCTACAGTTAAGATGAGAATGATATAGGGTAGGGTGCTTCTACTTCTCGAAGTCGTCATCCAACAAGGCAGTTGAGACATGCATACATGGCCGTAACGACAGAATAGACATGCAATGCTCGTACAAGTCCTCGTTCGAGTAGACATTAAGGTTAGTTGCTAGGAAAGGAGTAAATGGTTTTAAAAACAAATTTCAACAAAAACAAATAGATTAAGCAACAATAAGGTACCCCGGTTGCTAATAACTTTCCCCCGACCGTTCCATGAATTAAAGCTAAGGAGTAACAAGTTTATAATGGTAAATATGGGTTTTTGTATGGATAGGCGTACGATTTGATCATTCTACAATCTCCCACCGGAAGTACCACTCCAACAAGGCAACTGAAGCACACATACACACCCGGAACGCCAAGATAGACATGAGTATTCGACCACATCCCGACCGTTATTATGACAAATACACTACTATTTACAACGTCTTGATCATAGATCAAAAACAACAACCTAAGTTGACGTTCCCATAATGGTCAACTTCCTAATCATCCTAAAACTTTACATACTCTACAAGGTAAGTGGCGATATCTTCCACTTTGTACAATACTCTACATCGTTGATTTTTGTCGACGTATCAACGAATAATCGATTCTTTGTATAATTCCTTCGGTAATTTCTTCGTTCTTCGGATTCACCATTAATTGTGAATGTAGTAAAATCACATGAGCTTTGACTACTAATATACATTCCCATTTGCAATGTGCAAATTTCCAACCGTACAAAATATAGAAAATGACACAAGACTCGGGAAATACAGACTTTACACTTTAAGCAAGTAGCAACTGTAAATTAAACTTAATCTAACAGGGTAGGTTAAGGTGTAAGGGTGTAACGAAACAAATAATTGGTATAAATTCCTAAAGGATTGGCTCTATGGGTTGTTCTAGCGGATCATCACTCTAAAGATGAGAGTGGAAGGGTTTAAACAGGAGGTTAACTAACTGGTGTAGTTAGTTAATAAATAACATGTATAGGCGATTTGGTTGTAATCCTAAGATTTACCAATTTAAACAAGTTACTCCAATTAAATCCATAATACTCATTATTGTGGTCTCGAATAGATATACCAAGCCAAGTTCTAAAGTTTACAACATTACCTGCACACTCATATTTTGTGGAATTTGGGTAAACATTTAGAAACGGAAAGGTTAAATCCTCACAATATTCTAACAAGGGTTATTGTGTGCGGGTTATGTAACATGTAATTTCACAAAAGTATGCTTGAATTTTTTTTAAATTTGAGCAGAATTTTTTTTAAATTTGAAGCCTTTTATTGTGCAAAATAGGACAAGTAAACATTCTAATTCCATCTCCCCACTTGAATTATACAATGTCCTCGTTGTATATGTAAAACATTAAATACGGGAATTTAAAACTAATTAGAATGAGAAACTCCCCTGATATTTGCTCGGTACATTCTCCAAGTTGCGTTTATGAGCAAGATCGTACGTTGAACAGCCGTCTTGAGGTTTCAAGACTCCAACACTTCAAGATTTCCAAATTTGTAAATACATCACCAATATCGTTGATTTTTCTTTCATGAGGTCCTGTGTAAATTCTCATAAAACAAATGCAATTCTATCTCCGTGTATTCGTTTGGTTAGACTCGAAATAAATACTTAAAACTATACAGGATTCGATACACTGTATCCATTCCCCAGGATACGCCGTATTGATACCTGTATACGCTGTATTCATTTAATGAATACGTCGTATAGACTATGCTGAAAATAAAGACTAGATAACGTCCAGATAGTCGATATGCCATATCCATGGAGTTTGGATATGCTGTATAGACAGTATGGGAAGACAGACTCGATAAAATTGAAAATACATTTCGGGTTGTCTCCCGGCAAGCACTTTTGTTTACAGAAAAGTCTTTAAGTTAGACTTGCCCCAATTTAATCTCATCCTTATAAAACAATTTGGGGTCGAACGGGATGCCAAATGGCACATACAAATTCTTGATTAGGAAAATGAATGACATCCCTTTGATAACATAATTCCAAGTCACGATATTAACATTTAGATCATTGATAAAAATTTTAGCTTTGAAAAATTCACTAAGTCTATCATGACTTGTTTCAAAAAGCTTATTTGACCTTTGTGCATAGGCACCAACATCGGTATTTATTGCATTAACCCTCGGAGAGTGTTTGATATCGATTTTATCATCATCATTGTCCTTATCCAATTTTGAATCATCAGGATAAATTACGTTAAAAGGAAATAGATCATTAAAGTATAAAACGTTTTGTTCCTATTCATCACATTCGGACAATGATTTTTCATTTTTTAAATCAAATTCATCAATATGTTGAGGGCTTAAAGTGGGTTCGGTTGAGAAATCTGATTTAGACGTTAGAGCATCATTGTAAACAATGGCTGGAAATTCATTCTCAAAATCTTTAAAGAAGTCTAAATCACTAAAATAACTGACCGTAGGCTTGGGTGACGGAAACGAAGGCATATTGACTTTATCATTATCATTTTCTAAATCCGTTTTAGAAATTATTTTATAAGAAAATGAATTTTTGTCATAAATCGCCGTGTAATCTTTATTGTCAGATTCGTCAAACGATATTCTAAAGTCAATGTTAGTGTCGTTAAGAGGACTTACCGTGGGTTCACACGAGGGTGTTACTTCAGATGTAAACGCGTCATCAAAGACTATAGCTGGGAATTCAGTTTCAACAGATCTGAGGTCGTAAACATTACACCAGATCCTACCGTACGTAGCAGTTTCCCAATTATACACCTTACCACGCCTATGAGCTTTTTCTTCCTCAAGCCTGATGTAATCTTCCATAGTAATGTTGGAGTCGTCCATGCTAACCTGTAATAAATATGCTAGGAAAGAAAACTGTCAAATAGCTTAATACGCCGTATTCAGTAAACTGAACACGCCGTATTAATGATAGAGTCGAATACGCTGTATTGGTTTGAAAAAAGTTTATACGCCATATTTAATACGTTGAATACGCCGTATTGAGTATTCGACTCAGAAAGTTACAGCGAAACTGTAATAATGCACACAAATACACAATATGCAAAATATACAATGCAGAAAATTAAACACACAAACAAACACACAAATATGCAAATTAATCTAAGCTAAACTAAACTAAAATACTAATAAAAACAAGAATTAAACAACTTCACTCCCTGACAATGGCGCCAAAAACTTAATGTGTCGTTGTGTAGGTGTTATTTTATGTATCAAGTTTTACTATTTATATTTTGCCGACTTTACCTAAAATAATACTTTAACGGGCAGTTTACCCGGTCAAGATGTAGCTTCGTTGGTAAGTAGGGTGTCACTCACTAAGAGCGAGAGCGTTAACTCCTAATTCTATCAGTATTTTAGTTATCTATGTTAGTACTAAATTAATCTAATTTTTGTTAAACCAGCTATTCGTAAAGGGGATTCCAGCTTGAGCAGGACTTGGAACGGAGTTTGGGTATCTAAGCTAACGGTTTTGATGATTAAGCTAAAGCAAATAAACACCACAAGAAGAATGAACAATCGATTAAAGGATCTACGGTCGAAGAAAAACTAATCGTAAGAAAAACATATCAAATCCTTGATTAATCTGATAAAAAAGCAAGGTTTGTTTTTAATAGTGCAATGATTGTCTTATCTCAAAGGGAATATCATTCCTAGACTTAGGCGGTACTTCTTCCTAAGACCTAGACACGCTAATTCTGTCATAATTAGACGCATCCACATAAAGCATCCTTATGTTGATTATAATCTATCTTAGGATCTAAGTAATGGTGCTCTTACTAAACCCTAGCTCATCGAGACTTTACCCACTTACTGCTTAACGGAGATTTATATCTAGTAGTTCACTTATCCGTATACTATCCAATGAAATCAGAAAGTTATTTGTTGATTTATCTAGGGACACCTACTAGTCAACTTGTTCACTAAACCAAAGGCACTATCCGATATCTAGTTAAGCTACAGGCGATATCCTAGCATGGATTTAGCAGGACAATATTTGTGATCCTATGAGTCTAGATATATAAATCGCTATATGGAGAGCTATCCCGGTTAATCTAGCTTAACTTGGTCCGTCTTACTAGATCCGGTTGAATGAGTAGGTCGCATACAAAAGCACGTAAGCAAGTATGAATTGATAAACATAACCAACAATCAATGATAAATTAAGAAATCGAGATAAACAAACCAAACATTAGATCTTCATAAACATGGATGATACCTAAAGGTATCAGCCGATAGTCATTGTAAAAATGCACACGGTTTGATATATGAACGATTAAAATATAGAAACCTTAATGGAACGCGTATTCGGTTGTGCAAAGATTACAAGAGTTTTCCTATGATGTTGAGGCTCTTTTTTGACCTTTTGTGCTCCTTTATTCGTCTCTTGGTCGACTTGGTGGTTTAGGGATTCACTTGCATACCTAAAAATGAGTTTAGGGTCGTCTATTTATAAGTTCTGGAGTCTGTTCGATACGGCGTATCCAATGGCTTGGATACGGCGTATTGGGGGTTTCTTGGAGTAAGGACTGAGGTTGATATCTTCCAGAATCTTCGTGTATGATAAGCCTTGAATACGGCGTATTGATGTTCTTGGATACGGCGTATTGGACTTGAATCCTTCGTGGTATCTGGTGAAGTGCAGGCACGGATACGCCGTATCTTCCTTGATGGATACAGCGTATTGAGTAGTCAGAATCAGTAATCTTCAAATTTCTTCGTTTAAGCTCCAGAATGCGTGCCTTTCTGCTAACTTTCACCAAGTACTCCATAATTACTGCAATTCTTAAATATAAACGATTAAGTAACAATTCTTTGCAATAATTATACAAAATGGGTTAATTACATGGGATAAATGATGCTATAAAATATAAGTTATTTGATGTCATCAATGATGATAATCTGCCATACCCAAAGTTTCGAAAATTCAAGCAAATGGTAGCACAAATCATCAACAAACATGAAGAACAAACATTTCCATCCACATCAAAAGTAGAATCTACTCGAAGCTATCAACCCCCACATGATTCAATCATGGGGCCATCAGTCTATCTACCGGCATAACAAAATCCACAACCATTTTATAGGCCAGACTATCAGTTTGGTTATCCTCAAGGAAAAAGTAAAACATTCAGTGGAGGATATGGTGAGTATCATAACTCACAGTGGACTTTACCACCGGCATATACAGAATCAGGAGTAATGCTTTTTTTACCAGCAGACCCAGGCTTATGGTCGGAAGTAATATCCAGATGGGAGTCTATAACAATCAATAGGCTCAATAATCAAACATTGTCTGACAATAAAGCAAAGTTAGCCTCTGTGGAAAACCTTCTTGGAGAAAGTGAGAAGTTAATGTGGCAACAATGGCGAACCATGTATCCAGAAGCATACGCTGCTCTTGAAGCAATTGCAAATGAACCACAAAATATAACATCACAAGTAAGGCAGTTAATTTTGCTGGAAGACCCATATCATGGATCAACAGATGAACAAGACAGGGCCTATAAAGACTTAGACAGGATAACCTGTGAGGAGACCAAAAACTTGTGGTCATTCTTGGAAGATTTCAGGCAGCTAGCGATTAAATCAGGAAGATTATACTTTCCTTCAACAACGGAAAAACTTTTTGCTAAGCTCCCATCTTCCTTATCCAAGAAGATAAAAGAACCGTTTAAAGCTAAATACCCTGGCCTTAACTCAGGAGTCTTACCTGCAATCAAGTTTACTCATACTTTCGTCTCAGAAATGTGCAAAGATGTAGCACTTGCTAAAGAATTAAGAGATTTGTCTCTTTGTTCTACCATACCAATTCCTGGCTATTATAAAAATAACAGAAAGAAATATGGAATAAGAAAATCAAGAACATACAAAGGAAAGCCGCATAATTCTCATGTAAAACCATTCAAGATAAAGTATAAGGATGACAAAGGACGAGTCAAGAAGTGAAAATACTTTATTTGTGGAAAAGAAGGGCATTTTGCAAAAGATTGCAGAAGCAAGCAAGGAAACATTGCAAGATCAGCTGTATATCAAGAATTAGATCTTGATGACAACTGGGATATTGTTTCAGCAGATTTTGATGACAACGCTGTCTATAGCATATCAGAGGGAGAAGTGATACTCATCAAAATATAAGTGTTATGGTTCAAGATGCCCCATTTGAAGAAGCAGCTTTCATGCTTGAAGAGGAAATTAATGAAGGTGACAGTAAGGATGAAAATGAATATTACTTATATAGTCATCATGCTTTCATGTTTCATCCTGGTCCACCAACAAAGATAGCAGAGATGGTTCAATCTATAGGATCATGGAAACAAAGCAAGGAATTACTGGCTAAGAGCAAAAAATGTGAGCATGATTAGAAGGAAAACACGGTCACCAACTACACAATCTGCTATTACTGTGGAATACTAACCACAGACATGTCAAGACTTAACTGTCCTAAATGCCAACTCACAACATGCGCCCTTTGTGCAAGAAATTACCTTGGAAAAATAGTTAATGTCAAAGGAAAGCAGCCCCAAAAACCAGAAGAAGAAAAAGACTTTAGCAGCAATGAAGTAAAGATTCTTAAAGAATTTTTGAAAGAAAAGACAGAGCAAGTGCAGCAGATGATCAGAGATCAAGCAAAAGAATACTATGAAAACAAGACTGCTATACAAAAGAAGGAAGAATTATGGCAGTCAAAAGAAAGCTTGCTAATAAAGGACCTCACAGATGACGTTAAAATCATTGAGCAACTAAAGGCTTAACAAATAAGGCTTAAAGAACAAAAGGATGAAGATATAAAAGGACTAAAGGCACAATTGCAAAAGGAGAAAGAGAAACAGACGCAAGTCAAGGAAGAATTTCCACCATTAAGGAATTCTCAGACAGAAAGACCTTGTATAGAAACGGAAGTCCATTATTCTAGAAACGCCACTGCAAGTCCAAAAGTTAGGAAAAATCACCAATCAACTCTACAATGTAAAGGTTGAGTTTGATATTCCTAATTGCCCAACGATTGGAACCCATTGCAATAATAGACACAAGAGCATCAACATGCTGTATAAACAAGAAAGTCATTCTAGAAGAGGCACTGGAGCCTCTAACTTATATCGTTTTCTTTAATGGCTTAAATTCAAGATAGCAGGCTACTCATAGAATAAAGCAAGGCTATTTCCTAATTAAAGGAAACAAATTTAAGATACCTCTTATATATGCATTTGATACGAGAGACAACAAAACTCCTTGAGGTCTATGAAAGGAGGAATTCGAATAGAAGGGGATGAAATAACCATTTACAAAAAGGTTACCAGAATTAAGACTTCAAATCAAATTGAAATTATAGAGATTGCTGAGTTAGAAGTCAGTGAGGAAGAATTCCTGGAAATAAATGAATCCATTTATTTCAACCAGGAAGGAAGCAAGGCATTCCTAGAACAATTCAAACCTGTCATCGATAGGTTAAAACAACAAGGATATATTAGAGAAGACCCCCTAAAGCACTGGAAAAAGCATGGTGAACTTTGTAAACTGGACATCATCAATCCAGATATTACAATTGAAGATCGACCATTAAAGCATGTAACGCCAGAATGGAAGACTCATTCAGGGTACATGTTGATAGTCTTCTCAAAATTGGTGTTATTCGCCCAAGTAAAAGCAGGCATAGGACAATGGCAATGATCGTATATTTTGGAACAACAATTGATCCTGTAACGGGAAGAGAATTTAAAGGAAAAGAGAGGATGGTGTTCAATTACAAATCCTCGAATGACAATATACACAAGGATCAATACTCCATACCAGGCATAAATACGATCATCAAGAGAATAGGAGGTGCAAAGATATTCTCAAAATTCGATCTAAAATCAAGATTCCACCAAGTTTCCATGGATGAAGAATCAATCTCATGGACTAGTCTGGTCTTATCTCCAACAAAAATCTGTGAAGATAATGGTCTAGTCTTATCTCCAATAAAAATGAAGATAACATTCTTAACAGTAGATTTCTTAGGAGCAATCATAGGAGAAGGAACTATAAAGCTACAACCACATATCATAAAGAAGATTGTTGTCACACCCCCAAACAGGGCCTGGACGGAATACACGTGTCCGGGGGCATGACGTCATAATATTCATCACACAAGATACAAAGAACGACCTCTAAGGGTACGTTTGAAAATCCAACATCGTTGCATTAATTAAAATGGATAAAGTTTGACATAAGTTTAAAGATAATATACGGAAGCGAATAAAAGTTTTAGAAATTGACAACAATATTTAAACAGTAGATAATAACATTTCTTGAAAATCGGTCCAATGCAAGGCAACACCATATAGCAAGCAAAGACATCCACAGCTAAGCACCTGAGAAAAACATGCTAAAACGGTCAACATAAAGTTGAGTGAATTCATAGGTTTAAGTTTAGTATTAAAGTGGACCGCAAGTTCACAGTACCGCACGTGACAGTTATAACAGATACAACTTCACATAAAAAGAATATATTTACTGTTGCACTAAGCTCATAACACCGAAGCTCAATTTAAAAGGAAGCATTTTATATGTCAAATAGTATTCCTCGCCCTAAAGGTATCTGACCAAGATTACCTATTGACATTCCGACATGGTATATATCCATTTGTTCGGGACCTTCGAAATCTAGTAAGCACTACTTACCCGGATAGGGATAATTACTTCCAATAGATCTATTTACAACATTCGCGCTCACTTAACCAGTATAATCGGTTAAGCAATTGACAGTTCATGATAGTTCGGGCATAGTGGTCTATTCGCTACTTAGGCAACACGTAATCAGGAAAAGACAACGTAAAGTAAATGTGTCTATAGTTTAAAAGCAAGCAATGTTTCTCACCCCAAAACAGTATAGTAAAAGTAGTAAAACGTGGGGCTATGAACTCACCTTAGCAAAATGATCAAATGATAATCACGCAAGTAAAAGATGATATAGAAATCTAGCCGCGACCTAGAATAATAACGCGTCTTAAGAATATGGAAAGTATGCCAAGAATTTCACAATATGTTCATCACCAAGGGACATCCATGTGTGTTTGCTTTAGTTTGATTAACAAAAGATGATGAAATGAAATCATATAGTTTTTCGTTAAGTTTTGGTGTTTATCTAAAAATTACTATTTTTAGTAAGTTTTTGTTAGATATTAGAAAAAGACTCGGTCACCCCGTGTATTTTACTGGTTATTATAGGTCGTAGTTTAATAGTAAATAGTATGACTTTCGGTATTAAGCCGGGTACTAATCGGTATATTGTAAGAACTATATAAGCCTCTTCCAACTTTGGAAGAGGTAAGCTAGTCATTTATTCTTTTCTTATAAAACACGATACTAATCAATAGGTATGTGTCACTATATGTTTTGCTAGTGTTTAAAAAGTCCAAAAATGTCCGAAAGTGTCGAAAACTCATTTTATACTATTCAACATACACACACAATTCATTCGTTTTGTCGAAAAATATTTCAAGTTTCATTTGGTTATAATTTGGTCGTTTTAAATCCAATTTTAATGTGCGATATATGAAAAACTATCTATTCAAAATGAGCTCTTCCAAAACTACTTTTACGCCTAATGAAAACATTTTTAGGTCGACCAAAACCTCAAAACAAATTCGGGACAACAAGCACTTTTTGCCAAAAACGCAACCAAAATCCATCCAAACTTCACAATAGTGCATAATCTAACCTAATCTCCATTCACAACAAAACCACACCTAAATCTAACAATAAACCCTTCATTTTCTAATTGTTGCAGAGACACACATCAACTCTCATCTCACCAAGAATGTAAATTTAACTAGTAAATAAAGTATATCATTATTTTATGAAATCTTTCTTTAAGTATATCAAAAATAAAACACAACATAAGGATGAATGAATCTTTGAACATAAAGAAGAATTAAGAAAACCACAAAGAAAATTCAAGTCACTTACAAGAATGAAGACAAGTAAGCAACAACACAAGATCCATACCCAAAATCCCTAGATCGTGAAAAACCCCAAATAAAAATTTAACAGCCAAATTTGTGATCTTAATAAAACCTGATACCTCAATTTATTAGAGTCGAAACTCCAACTATACAGTTCAAAAACTCCAAACTTCGAATGAAAATGGCTGTTGTGCTAATTGGAACATGTGTGTTTAATTCTAATCATGATGCTTGTGTACACACTCGGATACTATGAAAGACGTGAAGCTAGAACTAAGAAGCCTAATGTGGTGCCTATTAGTGCGAGTAAACCACAAGTAGAAAAGCGAACAAATCTTTTTTGCAACAAAACAGCCCATAAGAAAATAGTTTGCATCAGATACCACTACTCAGAAATCCAAGAGTTACTATAGGGTTGTATGAGATACAATCAGGAATGAAATGGTTGGATAGCTAAGAGATTGTCCATCAAGTATACATGGACACAAAGCCGCTTAAAACCAAAACGATATGGATGCCTAAGATTAGAAAAGCTATGAATCAACAAGTATAAGTCCCACTAAAGAGATTGTCTCTAGGAAAACTAAGTCTTTGAAGATATCAAATTCCTAAGATCAATTTGTCCATTGTTCCATCACCTCTAATTCTCTTGCAGATTGTACACTCAACCTATTCATTGTTGACATTCTGATTGCACAAGCACATTACGGCAATCTCAAGCTGGTGTGAAGTTTGTGGAGAAATTTCTAGAGTTCACGCCACGGTCGCAATGTCAAATGGTCTGCTGAAAATAACAATCCAGCCCCTTTCCTCAAAAGTTAAATGAAGTTTGAACACAGCATTTAAGCCTCGGATCGACAATGTCAAATGGTGTCTGCTGAAAATAACACTTCAGGCCCCGTTCCTCAATTTTAAATGACGTTTGAACACAGCAGTTCATGCTCGTCTCATGGGCAATGACTTCTGAATCATAACCGTTCAGAACTCGGAATTCAAGACCACAGCAATGAACAGTCAAGTTCAAAGCTGGTTCCAAAAGTTGTTCCTTAAGCAAACAAGACAGCTACATCACGACAAGAGTTGGAATTACTATTCCACCTTCACATAGCAATGCTGAGGACAACAGGTATATATATACAAATACAAAATCTGAAAAATAGAAAATTTCCAAAAAGAATCTTCTCGACATGTCTCTTGGAATCGATAACATTTACGATGCTTAGAAATGTCGATTAACATTGACACGGTGTGTAAATGAAGTTCGAGCGAGAGTTTGCAAATAGTTTTCAAAACATGTCCATGTCTAATTTTCTTAATGGCTTAGTGTGCACAAATACAGTACATAACCCGGACTTACAAATAAAGAAGGTTTTTAACTTATCCTCCCAACAGTAAAATTAACGTTTCTCGGTCTTGAGCTATTCTTACAAGACATTCAATGTTTTTAGCTCAAGAAAAAGGATAGTGTACGTTTTCATGCGCATATACAGTATCTAAATACTACAAACTTAGATAATGAGTTATTTACCAACGCAAATAACAATCGTAGATACAAAACTTTATATAAATAAATATTTATAAGGAACAAATGATAGTATTTTATAAAGACAAGACCTTATACTCCGTTAGAAGAGAAGTCCTCTAACATCTGGTTTTTCAAAAAGTTGAACACAATTTTTCAAGAATTTATCAATGACAATTAATAATCTTTCCAAATCGTTGTTCAACACTCAACCCTCACAATGTTTTCAAGACAACCATTTCTCAATTGACCTATATTTTAGGGGGAGTTTTTTGAAAAACAAGTTTTAATGTTCTTGGATACATCATCAACGACCATTCTTATGTATTCAAAACATTATCAAAAAAATGTCCAAAACCATTCATGCTGACCCATATTTTTTCTCGCCACGATTTTTCAAGACTATTTAAACTCATGGTATGAAAAACTAAGGTTTTCTATATAAAATAAGGGGAGAAAATTTAATTAAAATATGATTCTATTCAACTGAATATTTGCTGAAAAAAAGGTTTTATGGTTAATTCTTATACCCAACAACATCTTAAATACTCACGAACGATCTGAAGTCATAAGGTGTTTAGTTAGGAATCAATCCTATATCCAACCAAACCGGAGGATCACCCCAAGGATAATCCAAAGTTAGAAATACAGTCCTTAGGTATAATGAGAAACAAAGAGGAATAAAATGCCAACTAAGATTGAGTTATACACGAACAATCACAACAAGGTGTTAGTATGACGTCTTGGTAGCCATGAAGCGTTGAAGAATGGAAAGAACATTATGGATAAAGGGTCTAAAAGAAAGCAGCCCTCCACACAACTAAGGCAGATAACCAGGGCCAATTACAGATCCTGTCAGAATCACAAGTTATTGCTAACATTGAAAACACAACATGACCCCAATATGCCAGGCTGCACAACCCTTCCCAGCCATTCGTTCGGGTTTCTCTCAACAGAAAACTTGTTCTCATTTGGTCACGGAGATACACCCGTTATCTAATTGACTATCTCACTCCCGAAGATTGGTTGATAGAATAGGTGGCAATATGCTCCAGCCTCCGAGTACTAAAACCAAAATGCACTAATCGAGTCTAGAGCCAAGAGATCAATAAAAAATCTCGTTAGGACACATTCCATTTCAAACACTTGTTGAACATCATCAGGTTCACAAGCTGTTATCAAGAGTCCTACGCAATATCATTGTGATATTTGCCAGAACATTCAGAGTGATACTCTTTAGTATTCACAATGACGAATGGAAATCCTTCCAGTGTCATCATCAAACAGCACTGCGGTAGGTGACTTGTGAGATTCTATATGAATCAAACTTGTGACAACTGGATATCGATTTGGTCCAGTAAATGAATTGACGGTTGATGAATTTTGATAAAAACAGGACACTCTCGATGTGCTACAAAAAACTCTTTAACGAGTGACACGTCGATTGATTTTCAAATCAATTTTCTCGTTTATCACTAACGTAAACCTGCAGGTCAAACGGTGGTAACGGCAACCTCAATCCCATTCAAATGCTCAATCTACGAAGACATACTATCTAGAAAGCTCAAGATTGAAAGACAAAGACTTCCGCTAACTCTGATTTAAAGCTTTCAAGATAATGCAAAAGTATGAGCATGTTGGTCAAAGACACAAGATCGCAAGATGGCAAAGACGATAAAGACAATGACAAAGGCTCAAAGTCAAGTTCGCAAAGCATGAAGGAACACGTTTACAACAGATAACGAAGACAAAGACCAAGAACACTCGAGCTTAAACGACAAAAGCAATCTCACTGATCTCATGAAGGAGTGTCATCAATGAACTCACTTCGGGGGAGATTGTTAGCCTTAATTTTATTGAGTCAATAAAGGAAGCTTGTTCCCGTGTTCAAGACCTCACTTCGGGGGAGATTGTTAGCCTCAATTTTATTGAGTCAATAAAGGAAGCTCGTTCCCGTGTTCAAGACCTCACTTCGGGGGAGATTGTTAGCCTCAATTTATTGAGTCGAACAAGGAAGCTCGGTCACTCTACGATGGAGCTTCGGTCTTTAATTAGTTAATGTTGTAATAGGATAATATCGGGAATCGGGCTCGATAGTTAATCTAATATTGTATATGTTTCGGGTTTAATCCCAAGCAAAACCCGAGCCCGGGTCCTAGTTAAATATCCCGCGCGTACCTTCAACGCGACGGGGTATATATACTTTTTCTTCTTTAGAAAAAGTAAGTTGTTCATTTATCTAAAAATCTCTTTTCTCTTTTCTCTCTCCTTTTTCTCTCTCTAAACAACTCACTCTCTTTCTTCTTTCTAGTTTGATTCGTGTATGTTATATGTGAAGTGAAGTGTTATCGGGATCCTACAGATTGAAAAGCACTTTTTAAGCCAATTTTAAGCTAGAAAACCAAAAAGCTAGATCTCAAAACCTAAAAACAGATTAAGTTTAAACTATAAGCTACTATAATAAGCCAAAAACTCAAATTTTAGAACTCTAAATAAGCTAGAAAAATCTAATGAATAAGACAGTTATAGCTATTAACTATGTTTTTGGATTTTTTTTAAAGTTTTTCTAAAAGGCAAAAATACCAATCTGCATGCCTAAATTTAAGCTAGAAAAAGCTTGTGAAAACTCACAAAGCTTAAACAGATTAATCATACTATCCAATGAGCTTATATTATGAATTTTAGACCCTTAAACAACCTAAATCTAACCTAAATTTGCAATTGAAAAACTAGATTTTAAGCTTTGAAAATTAAACTAAAACTCAAAGACAAATTGTGACACTAATTAAACTTGCACATGTAATAACTAAACCAAACTATTTCTGCTGCATTTTGAGCCTAAAACAAGCAGGAAAACAACACCTAAAAATCCCTTAATCAAATCTTAAGCAAATAAGCTAAATTGGAAACTATCTTACCACAAATTTAAACCATGGGTGTATAAACCTTAGATAAGCAACTTCAACCTTTTAAAACTTATAAAAGCTGGTTTATAAGCTTAGTTTAAGCTTATTAAATCTGTTTTAAAGGACACAAGGCAATCAAATAGTACTAGTTAGTACTGCTTGTGCCAAAACACCCCCTAATAAGATTGAAAACCATATTTAAACTCAAAACAGGCCTTAATAAGCTTCAAACTGATAAGACACACTAAGACTTGTTTTTTACCAACGATGCTGTCAAAATTTATTTTTAGGGTTTTACGCGTTTACTCTTAAACCGTAAACGTTAAGTTAAATCGCGTAAACTAAAAATGATCATTCAATGTAAACAGGCATTAAATGATTAAATGTTTACATCAAACAAGTGTTATATGATTATTATAAGGATAATTAATGACTTTGTTCATCTTATTTTTATTGGCTACGTAAAATGCTTACGTTTCGCGATAAAACGCTTTTCGGCATTCCCGGAAGCACCAAAACCTAACTATGCTTAAACGAATACCCACGATTATACCCAATACCTAAAATAATCAAAATAACATCACATATATGTACATGTGCCGAAATTTTGATGATAGGACCAAGAATTAGCAACTTGTCCATAATATCTAGATATAACTGTGTGCTAGTATATAAAGTCACGTTGGATGGACTCCACACCTATCAGCTCATATGTTCATTGTTATCACTATCACACGAAGTGGTAGTTACCTATAAGTTTGACAAGTATATGAATCTCTCATTGGATGATATATAAGGCTACCGCAGAGGAAAGTGGTCGAGTGATACCTAGAGTACTATTTTGATCGTATAGGAGACCACTATAAGTGTAATGTTGTGTTGTGCAATAATATTTTGTGTCCGAAACGAAGTGTGTGTCACGTTAGCATTTTTTGTGTTATAGATGTAGAGAGAAGACATTAGGAGAAGTTACTCTAGCTACATGTGTGGTTTGATATCTATGGTTAACACATTCTGGATCTCTCGAAGATTGTAGTTGTCTCTGTGGTGAAGAATGTGAGTGTTAGAAAAAGAGGATGTGTGTGACCTCGATGGTTATCGGAAACAATTTTTGGACGCGTCTTTTAGTTCCGTGGGGAACGTCGGTGTATTAGTGTGTGATCTTCTCTCAACTTTATGCTATAGGTCATGTCATGCACTTTCCGTTTCTTTAAACGTAGAGAGAGAACAAAAATTTCATACTCTTTCCTCGCTATTTCTTCTCCTATAAAGTAGCCGAGCCAAAAAACAAACATAATCAAACGTACAGAATTTTTCTTCAATCTGAGCAAATACCTTTGTGTCAACTGATTCTCGTCGAGTTGCCAGATAAGGCTCTATCATCTAAGTGTGAAGTGTGCAGGAATTAGAGAAAGAGTAAGATCATTTGACAAATGTGTTGTGTACAAGTGTGTGATGTGTGTGTGTAATGTTGGTTGTTTTTGTTGTGTTTGTCGTGTGAAGAAAAGTGATAGTGATTAGGGTGTTTTCACTCGATAGATATTATAAATAATGTATGAAGATAGAGTGTATGTCAATGGAAGACAGTGTAATGCTGTTGTGTGTGTTTAGATAGATAGGATCATATCATTAATATCGGGTTGGTGCTAGTAATATGTCAAGATCAGTGTACATACTCATCTCTATTGCTAAGTGCAACTGAAGCTTTCTGGTGCTCTTCCTAATGGGTCGCGCACGCTCGCACTTGACATACGGTGTAGCTGTAGTGTGCGTGTCCTCTGCATAGCTGTCTTGGTGAATACGCGTTGTAAGAATAAGGGTCTCAGAAAATATCACTACGCACGCACTCCGCTCTCTAGGAGGATACTGTGTTATATGATGTGCGGAAATTATCTCTGAGACTCTAAGCGACTTTTGTGTAGCCTGTTGTGTAGTGAAAGAGAGTGTGTAACGTTGTAGTTATAATTTGTTGAGTGCGTCTAACTGTGAAATTGAGTGAATCTTAGTGTTTATTGGGTAACTGAGAAGAGTGTGTCTTGACTGACTCTGTAGAGAGTATCTGAGATGTAGAGTTTAGTTAGTTGAAGACTCTAGTGGTAAGAGAAGCTCGCTCCTGTGCATAACTGTATACTCGCTTTAGGTGAAGACTCTAGTTATGTGTGTTAGTGATATATGCTACATGGATAGGATCTCTGAGCTCATCATGACTGTCAGTTGTGTGAAGAAGAGATAATGTTTGTGATCTAATTGGTATTAGATCTGTCGTTGAGAATGGTTTGTATCACTAAAGGCGAGGTCTGCTGTTTGGAAGGGTATACCCATGATGGAACTCGCGCTCGGAGAAGTGGCACGCTGCGAGAATAGTGAGACTATAGGATGCTGTTGCACTACTTCGTGGAGTGGTGAAAGTAGAGAACGAATATATGGGTGTCAGTAGTTAGTAGTATCTGTGTTGTGTGTTAGAACGTGCTTAGTCCCTCGAAGTGTCTCGCGCATGAGAGAGACGTAGATGGATCTTCTGTGTCAAGAGGTAGCTCTAAGTGTGCTGTGAATATGCAGACTCGCTTGAGAGGTAGGGGTACGAGGGGATTGCAAATTGGAATTCCCGAAAATTAATGCTATTTTGAGTTAAAGCATGGTTTGATCAATCTTGTTCAAAACAAACAGTTGTTTCGGACATGTAAGAGGACCCACATCTGAGTGCACATCGTTATTTCAATAAGATATAACACTCAACGTGAGATATCCCGAACATCCCGAGCACGTCAATAGCTTATGCTTTTTCCATTTTCTCTTGAAAGGTTCAGCCGATTTGGCTAGAAGAAAGAAACCTCCAAGATCAATTTTGACAAGGGCTGATCTTGTTTTAAATTCATTAATCATATTCTTTCCCTTCAAAAAAACCGACAAATCTCGGAAACGAACTCACAAGATTTCAAACAAAGATTTGAGAATCGTTCTTACGAGGATTGGGACTCGATTTTAAGATACCTTCTTCAAGCATGCACCCACCATCTCGGAATTTTTATAGATTACCATCCAATAGATACGTTTACAATGGCTTTGAATGCTAATTGATCAAGAATTCGTTGAATTCTGCTGCGGGTTGGAACAACGGTTATGTTTGGGATAATGTTGGCTCTGTGTGATACTGCTTGAGAATTATCGAGAGTAAAATCATAGGTTCGTAACTTCAAGAACACAGTCAGTCGTTGCCTCAAAGTGAGTTCGAATTCATGTCTTACCCTCATGAATCTTCACATATGTGCTGCTTTACACACACAGTCTTATAAACTCTAGACCTATGATGAAGAACGTGCTTATCGACATATCAGAAAGCACCAAGCTCTTGTACCACCGTAAAAAGCGGTGCGCCAGAGTGTGTAACTTGTGGATGGTGACTGCGCATTTTCCTGTATAGGAATTTTTTGTCTCAACCATCGAATGGTAATAGTTAAGCGAGACAACATTCAAGTATACGTATCACAAGCCATGCTGCAGCCAATTTCCCCCCTCCCCACACAAGGCATACAATCTAGACCTCCAAACCTGAGTTAGTAACCAAATGGCACCATAGCGGTTTTGCTCGATTTTGCTCAAACACAATGGGTCAAAATCGGTTTAATCTATAATCAAAAATCTAGAGGGAAACCTTTCTAATGGGGGAGGAAACAATTTCATCTAAAATTCAAGTTAATCATGTGCCGAATTTTAAATCAAAAAAGTTTCAAAAACCCCTTAATACAATTTGTGTGCATTAGTCAAATAATAATCGCAATTTCACAAGGGATCTCCGCATTCCGACGGAAATTACGAGAGTTATGTATGAATCGAACGATAGTCAATTGTGAGAAAATTATGCAAGGTCAAGATCTACATGATAATAAGAGTAGCTACGTTAAACTAAACCGCGCTGAAGTGTGAGAGATAAGATCTATTATGGATAAATTTTAACTAATGATTGCTGTGCGGGATGTATTTTAGGGGTTTAGTGTAATTCGAAAGATCTACTATATGTTATTTTATGTGCATTTTAGTAAAATATAGCTTAGATCTGTGGTGTGACACGAGAGAGAATCGTATCATAGGGAGTCCGATATTAGAATAATTCGAAGTAAAGGGTACCGTTTTGAGAAACAGCACTGAAGAGTGGATGGACGCCGATTAGACAGTTTACGATGTTAATACTTTTATAAAAACCTTTTTATAAATGTTACTATTCATTACAGCAACTTTCAATTTGTGTAAATCATCTACTAATATATGATTAAACTTTTAATTACGAGATCGTATCGAGTGAATCGCTTCTAAAAAACGGAATATAACGATATAGTAACTACGAATATTCGATAATTAAAGTTTATAAAAGTAATTTGTAAACTAATGAACAGTAAATGTACTATTTCTCAGCGGCCCAAACTTTATAAAATATAAATACATATTTTAATAAATAAAGACGTACTCGAAGGAAAATTTTTCCCACTAAAATCGGATTTTAAAACGAATTAAGTTATTCGATTACAAGTTTTAAGCTAATTAAAACTAAAGACGTAGTATATAGCTTGTTGTGATAGTAAATAACACTTTCATTTTCGGGCAGAATAATCAAAACTTAAAAATTGTAATATTTTGAGCCTCGTCTATATTCGACGAACACTTCGTGGACGTTAAGAAACGCGAATCAATGGACTTAAAACGACCAAATTTGGTCATTTTTACGAAAAGGATATTTATAAAACGTTTTCACTTTATAAATTTTATTTTACTAAACGATATTAGACGGTGATTTGCTATTTAGAATATTGAGGGGGTTATCAAAGTGCTAATCAATACTAGGGAGTTCTTAATGTGGGCCTTCTTCGGATGGCGTATCGTCGGTTGTTGGTATTTACGTTTTTTTTAAAGTGGTCCT
Organism: Tanacetum coccineum; assembly: GCA_026074375.1. NCBI lineage: Eukaryota > Viridiplantae > Streptophyta > Magnoliopsida > Asterales > Asteraceae > Tanacetum > Tanacetum coccineum. The sequence continues at coordinate 20,459 of BQNB010014220.1, forward strand.
AACCTAACGCCGCGGACGTCCATGTCTGGACCTCTTAAAATTATGATAGCACGATCGATAGTACGATGTAAAAATATATGTTTATATTCTTTGTTATTAATTAAGTACTCGAGGCATTTCTTAAACCCCCTCGCCACAACCAACCACACGGAATACTTATACCCATCACCAACTGATTTGTGAGATGAAAAGCGATCTCTACTCAAGTTGGTTGCTATAAGGGACCCTCGATTTCCTACTTATCCCTTACCTAAAAAGCTTAGTGAGAACGAGAAAATCAGAGAGAGACAACGGTTATATAAAGCAAGACACCCAACCAATATATATATATACTTTACTCTGACCTTACATTTAATAGCGCTTTGCAATCTATCGTCTTGCGTTGACGTTTTATCTTGTGATTTATTTGATATCTTGTACTCAAGGTGAGTTCATAGCCCCACTTTTTTCATTTTTACTGATTTACTATTTTTTGGCGGTGAAAAAACTGCTTTGGTTTTATAAATTGAACGCAAGTGTTTTAAATATATTGATTATATGTTTGCCTAAGTAGCGATAACCCTACTCGGCCCATTTTCTGAACTGTCAATTGCATAGATGTAGTTGTTTAATTACATTAGTGAGCGCGAATGTTATAATAAGAATCTATTGGGATTAACTCCCCGTTTGGTGATTAGCTTCATAGGATATGAACGTTGACCATGTCGGACTTGGTTGTTGCGGGTTACAACATTGTACGGGCAAAATATTCTGCTAAAATAGCAAAATATAGGTTGAGCTGCAGTGTCATGAGCTTAGTGCTAACAGTAATTCTGGTTTTGTGATTGTTGCATAGGTTGTAACATCACGGAAAGTCTTGCAGGTCCTGATAATTTTAATACATAAAACCTATCGAATTTACCAACAATTTTTGTTGACGTTTTAAAGCAATGTTTTTAGGTGGTCAATAGGCACGAGGTGCCAATCGGCTAAAAACCACTCTAATTCCTCGGCACACCCTGAACCTGTTCCGAAGAGCCTAACAGCTGCCTGTATACAGTCTTTTTGCATTGTTTTTTTATATTCTTTTTTTTTGATTGGATTATGTTTTGGATGGCCATGTTTAAAGATTTATGTGGATCCATGTTTTGGGAAATTATGTTATCTCTTTTGTAATATTAAACAAGGAAACAAGTATACGTCAGTGTTTATGCTTTTGTAATATGTTTATTAATTAAATCCATTGTATCAATTTAATCAAACTTTTTATGTGTTCTTGTTATATTCTTGTGCTGTTGATCTTGAAGTAACATGCCCCGGATCCTTATTCCGCTGCGACCCATTTTGGGGGTGTTACACTATAAGCCCTTCCCTTTTTGGCTTATCTTTCAAAACAAGCTGAGGTTAAGTTTGGGGAGTTAAGTTGAGCTTTAAACCATGTTAAGCTGTAGAATACTAGCTTAACTAATTAATATTATTGCGTTACAGTATAATGAACTTTTTTTTTTGGGGGAGGGCTCTTTTTTTTTTTATTATCTTAACATAAATTCAAGATTAAATCTTTATATGTTAAGACTTGGTAATTAATAATACCAATTTAATATGAAACTTTTTGTTATATATATAAATACAGATGTACAAGCTTTTAAAGAGAAAATTTCTGCTAGTTAATATGCCATATCCTCTCAACACGCTCGAACGTAGAATATAATATCAAATAGTCCCCGTGTACGCAAGTGCTTTGTGTTCTCAACTTATGGAGAAGATTCTTCAATATCTCCACATTTCTTGATTTAGCGACTTCGACATTTAGTTTCGCGCATGCTTTACTTTTTATGCCACAGGATTCGCTCCTAGATTAAGAGTTTTGCTCATGATTTAAGGAAATAGTTTTGCTTTGCAAATTAGCTAAAGATACACATTGATCGTACAATTGACTCGGCGATGCTTTTTCAAAAAAGCTTTCTCGAAAAGCTTGGAGATCCGACATAGATTTCTATATTCATGTATATTTCTCCAGGACATGGATGTAGCCACGCATTTGGCCTAGATCTTGGCTGCAAGCATACAATCTGTATGCCTTACTTTTTATTTGGAATAAAACTTTCTCTGCTGATCTACACCAACTCGGATGAATCTCTTTCCATCTCCTATTATATTCACTACGTTTCTTTAGACGTACTAGCGAGATTACCCTCGACGATCGATTTACTTCATCCTAAAGTAACCTCGCGGAAGACAATTTTTGTCCAAAGATGGGATATTTTCATTTCATCCGACCCTCAATACGACTTTGTTGTTGTTGATTGCGAAGCCGATCCACGATGTTATCCTCTCCTTTTAAGCTAAAATTTACATAAGATACTAAAATAAGCTGACTACTAAATAACTACACGTCTTGCTGCGGTGTGGTAAAAGCCTCCTTTTATTCTTATAGTGGTGTGAGAGGAACCTTCTAGCCTTCAGATGCTTCATGATCTCTAATCCTGACCCTTCAATAAACTGCCTCATGATATTCGCTCACATCATCGTGTGTTTGAGTGGATAGTTGTTGTAGACGCGTGACTGTGATGTGCCGTTTGAATAGCGCGCAAATAGGGTAATGTGGGATTGCACAGCGTGGCTATGAGGATGGAAGGGTGTTCGTGAAATGTCTGTTTTCGAGAAACACCTGTGGCTTAATTGATGTTTCGAAATAAAGGGAGCTTGTATTAAGGGTACAGAAATGAACAAATAACTTTTCATGTCAAATGGCACGTCAAAAATTCCTTACAAAAGCATAAAAATGAGTAACACTCACACACAATTATACAATCTAACCCGGTATAATGTACGCCATGCAAGGATAGTTTCATAGCCTAACAGTATGCTTTACGACGAACCCCACTCTAGATTGCCACCTCAACATTGGAAATACACCACAGTAAATTTGATACTGATTTGTGTCACAACTCAGAAGATGACCTTATAATCCAAACAATGAAAATAATAGATAGAGAAGCAGTGAAGTGAAGAATCTCGGCAAGAGCCGACTGGCTAAACGCCTATCTCGTTATCACACCTTGTTTGAAGAAGTGCTAAGTTATTTGCTTGGTGAGCTCTTTTTCACAATCTCGATTGGGCTACATATCGATTAAGGTTTCACTTCTATTTTCATATATGCCTCAAGTTATATAAACCTATTGGGTCGGCGGGTTGGCACAGTTGATCATTATATAATTAATACGTTCCGTTTTGGAAAACTTAATCTAAATTTTAACCGCACATCCTTATTCCTTTTAGAACAGATGGGGTGTATGGGTGAATGGAAGTTTAACTTGTGCGTGTTTGTCATTTTTAGGAATTAATCTCTGGTAGATAAGATGCCGCACATCACTCAACTTGCACCAGGATTCTCTCATAATATAGGGACGACCACCCTTAACGTACTTTATTAGTAATGAGGAACTTGTCCCTTAATCCAAGAGAATCTGAGGAAACATCCAGGTAGTGATTATGTAAGAGCATGATTTTACATTCATTTGTGTTTGACTTTTTGTCGTACTGTACGCATTCGCGAAAGAGGTCCTCCACAGTAGATGTGATTGCGTAATCTGTTTTCTCTAAGACGCCTCTTTTGTGTTGGAATTTGAAGGTTCCCTTTTCCGTAATAATCACCTCACTTTTTGAGCGAATTATCGTGCACGTACCATGATTCACATTGACTAATCTTTCATAAATCCAGTTCCGTTTGAGATGTAGTTCGTATAAAGAAAACAAGAGACGCAATTAGGTCGAGATACCCTTAGGGAAAGTTCAACAGTAATTATTGAACTCCGTGTTGGTGGTTTGATCCTTCGGTACGAGGTAGAGAGAAAGACTGTGGATGTTCTGTATGTGTGCCAAGAGACTCGACATTGAGTTTCTACTCCACAAAGATACCACCCTTTCGAAGAGACTCATGATTTTGACTTTGGAATTTTAAAAATGATTAATTAATAAATGACCCAACGTTGCATTATTGAATGAGGGCTGAGTGATTTAAATCCTTAATGATGTCATGATTGACTGCTACTTTTCAATTTCAAAAGACCCAATATTCTTTGCCGTTTTTTTTCTAATAGTAATCTGTGTAGAGTTTAAGTCGCCGGTTGACCCGTATCTACGATGTTCTTGGGCTTGTTTCTTGTTTTGGGCCAGGAAATGGGTGTTTAGGGTTTACAATGATTTTGCTATAAAAGCTTTAAGGCTTTACTTGCCTCTCCTTTGGTTGTGTTTCCTTCGTTTATTGATGGATATATATGACTACTCAGGTAAGGTGAACGTATTGTATCTAGTATTGAAGAGTTTGGTTAGTGGGGTTCTTCATCGAATTGGACGCTCAACTAAGCATTCATTAGATGAACCAGGAGAATGAAACCTCATTGATGAAACTTTGCTCCTCATACGAAGTTGGATCTCTTTACCATTGTGCCATCAACCGGGTGTACTTATCCCCGTTTCCTTCAAGGGAAGATAGAATTGTTAGATGAGACTACGGAGGCGTTACATTTCAACTCGATATGCTACGTTGCTATGCAGATTAAGTCATTCATCTTCCTCCAAAAGGTAGATTCGCCTCAGAATATAGCTTCTTTTGCATATTATAGATCATCTCGATGTCGCTCGCTTTGACGCCATATCTACCTACTCGCATATTAGCGAAGAGAGTACGCTCAGTGGACGCCTGTTGTTCATCGGGAAAATCTAAACGAGTGTAGATCGAAGTTGGGCTCGGTAGAACTCGACACATCAAGATTTGAGAAGAGGTAGAATGAGGATGTACGTTTGAGGTTAGCCCTAAGTTCTTGTGAGGAAGTATAAATATGCTATGTCGGACGTAGGTCGATTATTTGTGAGTCGGCTACACTGTATGACCACTATTGTCCATGTAAACGCGGCTGGGGATGTTCTTGGCTGTGTGTTTAAGTGGATCGATTTGTGTGACCCACTTGTTGTTGTAGCGCTAGTGTGGTGAGTGTTCTATTAGGTAATAGGGTTTTCGTGTGATCATTTCTAAGAATCAGTGTATCTCACTCTACAGTCATCTTGTGCGCGGACAGACAAGAAGCAGTGAAGCAGTGGAGATGTGAGAGATTATGCTGTGAGGAGTGTTCTCGCGTTTGAGGAGATGAGGCGAGAGAGGAGGTGTGTGTGAGATAGGTTTGGGTGTGAAGGCACTTCGCGCGCGCTACTAGGCTCGGATTTCGCATCAGCGCTTGTACGTTCTCTAGGAAAGGAGTCACTTGGGTAACGGAGTCGACACTTTCCATGTCAAATGCGGCGAGGAGAGAGCTGTAAGAGAATGTTGACTGGCTCTACTACGGGTTTCTCCATACTTTCTCCACTCAAAAGTGAACGGATAATGTTGGCATCAAGTTCATGTTCACAAGCAGTGTGATATCTTCGCTCTATCAGAAGGTGTAGTGTGATATAATGTGACTCTCGTATAAAGTGCGCGAAGACTGCAGACAAGTAACACTAAGTGCACTCAAGGATGTAATGTGAAGCTAAGTACAGTGTCAATGATGGCATGTGTCTCTTAATGTTAATCCAAACATTAGATGAAAGCATCCCGATTTGAGATTTTTTTTCTCACTTACTACTCCTCTAAGGATGGAGGGACTGGAGAATTCAGGAGATCAAGTCAAGAGTATGGTGACTTGCGCAGGTTTGACAAAAAAAACAAAGCGCGCTATTCGTGTGGATGGCACCCAGTCTTATCGCATTTTCTAATTTTCTTAGCTCTTTCTGTTTATTGTGGTTTGTGAGGAGATAGTTGCTCTGTACTCTTTTCACGGTTCGTTTGTGTAATTGTCTGTTTGATGCATCTTTGTGTATTTGGTTGGCAGGACATTGATACCGCAAATTCTCTAATCAGAACTCTAGTGTTCGGTTTGTTTAGTTCCGAGGGTTCTACTGTGCATGTCCTGCCTTTTGACTTGTGCGCAAGTTAAGTTTGGGGAGAAAATGCCGATATAACATAACAGCGTTTAGTATCGGTCCTAAACATTAATCGTACTTTATAGGCACATAGCTTTAATCATCAAGTGGTCTAAAGAAATTATGTATTGTAGTAGATTAACTTTCTTCATGTTTGAAGTTATGCAATTCGTACATGTTTTGAGTTCATAGTATGGGGTTATTTAAAGTCTTAGAGGTAGGAAAACACCATTGAGGGACAGGAGAATGTTTTGATTTTATGTTAAATGGATTATGGTAGTATATCGCTTCGAGATATGCGTTTAACTTAAGCTTTTACCGTTGTTCTCACGTTACCCCGTTTTCCACCAAAAAAATTTCAGAAAACTAATGAACATAATATAATATAAAAATTTTCGAAATAAAATAAGTTGGTCTTTTAGTCTAGCAATTTTGGACTTTCTTGTCTTGGGTGAGTATTAGGAATTAGAGTAAATTTTGACTTCCGAGAATTCGAGCAGTGTTGAGCTCTTAGCTTGTTCCGTAACTTTTAGGCTAAGCATTCGCGATTTTATCGCGAATAGAACTCAGAAAAATGGATGAGTTAAGTAGTGAGTAGGATGCATATAAACTAAAATGATTTTTTGGAAATTCTTTAAGAGCCTGCATGTATGTAACTTGTGTGTCTTTTTTCATCCCCATAAGCTTCTTTGTAAACCCGGTATTGTGATACTAATATACGTTGCAGACCATTAAGTTGCTGAAGATGTGTTGAAAGCTCAAGAGTTCTCTCGAGTTATGAGCGTCTACTCAGAGATGTGTGCGTTTCGAATCTCTGTGCCTTTATCTTTCGAGGGAGCGTGATTAGAGTTTGGTGCATGCTCGTAAGATGAATGTGTGTGAAGGGACTCAAACTCAATGTGAGAGGTAGTATTTTCTCGGGTTCTGTTGTAATAGGTTTGCACTTGAGAGTTTTAAGTATACTTGAACATTTTCAAAAAGAAATCCTATGTTATATAATTAAAAAATATGCCTGATTTGATGTATGAAATGAATAAATAAAAATATATTATAATTATATATAATGAAAAAGCTGTTGTTAGGGGTTGATAAAGTTTATATCATCGTGCCGGCTCACAACCGGACTGTGGTAAGTCTTCTAAAGAGAAAGGCCTCATTAGTAAGAAATAAAAAAATTCGAGTACTGATAAAAGTTTCGCTGATCTTGCCGGCTCAAAAACTGATGGTTGCAGCCTTCTCAAAAGGTCGAGGCAAGGGGTTACAATTGCCTAAATGTTTAATTAAAAGACATTTAAGCTAAAATTACAATAAGCTACTAAAATAAGCTACTACTAAAAACCTACACGTCTTGCTCTGTGTGTAAAAGCCTCCTTTTATAGGGGTGAGAGGAACCTTCTAGCCTTCAGGATGCTCTCATGATCTCTAATCCTGACCCTTCAATCAAACTGCCTCATAATCATCATCTTTTGAGTCGTTGGATTGCGTGCCACGTCCTAATAGCCAATAGGGTAATGTGGGATTGCCAGCGTGGCTAATGAGGATGGAAAAGGGTGTCAGTAATCCTTTTAGAAAGATGGGTGTATGGGTGAATGAAGTTTTAACCTGTGCGTGTGTTGCAGGGTGAAAAGGTAATAGGAGGGAAAGGGAAAGTGCAACAGTAATTTTGACCATGTGTTGACCAAGTGTTATAACTCGTGTGTAAGTGTGTTGACCCGTATAGATAGACTTGGGCTTGTTTCATGGTTTTGGGCCAGGAAATGGGTTATTAGGGTTAATGGATTGCTATAAAAGGCTTAAAGGACAAGGCTTATATTAAATAAGGTATTAGCCTTAATGGGCTGACCCGACCCATTAAAATGGGTACGAGTTAGCCCATTAAATATAAATATGCATTCGGCTTCGATTTTTTGCGCTCTATCCATTCCTGTGCTCGGTTTTGTCTGTATTTATTGGTCATTATTGGTCTTTTTAGCTTGTTTTATTAGGTAAAAGGTATGTGCATTTAAGCACATACCACCTTCCTCAAATACTCAAAAGAAAATTGGTATATTAACGAAGATTGTTAGCTTTCAAGATGATGCAAAGTATGGTCAAGTTGGTCTAAAGCACAAAGGCGATTCAAGGATGTTCAAGAAAGAGAGTAACGATCTCCATCAAACGATGAATAAAATTGATGGTTACTACGATCAAGTTCATCCACAACAAGAAAAGATATAGAAATCTCGGATCAAAAGACAAAGTCGAAAGACAAAAACAAAGGCTCAAGATCAAAGATCACAAAGCATGAAGGAACAAATTCTACTACAACAAAGTTCAAGACCCAGACCAAGATCTAAATGACCTTACTTTCGGAGAGATTGTTAGCCTCAAAATATTGAGTCAAACAATGAAAGTTTCGGTCATTATTTACTTAGTTAAGTCTTAACTTAGTAATTGATGTAATAGATCAAAAAGGGACACAGGCTCATTAGTTAAGCTAATCTTATATGTGTTACGGGACAAAAGCCCAACCAAACCCGAGCCCGGTCCACCTTTACACACCTTAGTGTTCCCTAGGTCAAGTGTAACTATTTATACCCTCTCCACACCATCGAGAAAGGGTTAGTTGTTTTGCTTATTTCCTCTTATATAAGAAAACTTCCTTTCACCCTTTTCACTTTATCTCTCTACTCTCTCTCTTTAAACCCTCTTCTTAATCTTTATTTCTTATTAAGGTATTGTGTTATGGATTAGAATTATGAGATAACAATGAGTTTATGAGCTTTTAAATTTTAAATAAGCTCATAAGTCTAAAAAATAAACTAATCGAAACACCCTATAAGTAACACGTTATAGATTTCACAATCGGGCATTGAGTCTTCTAGAACCTCCTACCTTGGTACCCTGCGAGTGAGTATTTGCGTAAAATAGGCCTAGTATATAGTACTTGAGCTAGCAACAATATACAGATATGTGGGCCCACTTTGATATCTATAAGTTGTTCAATAAGCTATAAATCAGTATTTTGTTGTACTATAGGGCCAATAATTAGCTTGTATGTCACATGTACAGCAACAATTGTACTACAAGAGAAGATACACTTTTACCTAAAAATATCTAAGCTGGTAAAAAAGGGGGAATACACATATACTGCTAGTCCGAGACTTGAAATACCTCAGACCAGCTATTTCGTTCTTTATGTCGAGTTTCTTGCCAATTATATCACTTAAATTGGAATTTCCATCAATGCTAACCCCCTAAGCCTAAGACCAACTTAAAAATTGACACAAAGCTTCATGAATAATTAGATTAATGAAGAAACTAAATCATATACCACGCACCCCCTATATAATCATCTGCCCAGCTTAGCTTCTAACACAAATTACTGAGATGAACTCAGTTGTGTCATGTCATCACCATATGTTCAACGTTGCTTCCTGCTGCAATTGCTAAGATGAATTCGGCTGTGTCATGTTCATTTGGTCTTTTATCCTGCATAATTAAGTTCATTAATTAAAACCAACTATTAAGATTTGCTTAGTTGATTGTTAGTCATTGAAATAAGTTGTTTATTTTATATAACTTCGAAACAAGAACTAACCAAGAATCTTATCAGCCGTAAGAACTGACCATTGTCGTATCAATGCATTTCGGATTGTTTTCGCCATAAAAAACATACCTTTCAATTCCTATTCATCTGCTAATGAGACGCTGCAAATTTCTCCATTGTCAACCAAGAATTCAGAATCACCATCTTTTTTGAGAAACAAAACAATAGACAACGATGATACATCAGCGTTTCTCAGATTTGGGTAAACAATCTTACAACTTAAAATGAACTCAAAATGAACATAACAACATAAAAAGATCATAAATCATTTATCCAAACCAACAACATCTCTAAAATAATAATTGTTTCCAAAAAAACTTCAAAACAATATCTTAAAAACTTGAGGCTTTTTCCAAAATATATTAAAAAAGAACATACATCGACATCCATTTTGAAATTAATTGTTTGTGAATTGGCTCTACAGTTGAAATCGATTGTATTTCTTTTTTGTTTCAATTTGGTGATGCATAATGATGTGTATTAAATCTCCACTGTGTGTTTTCAATTTAGGGTTTTGAATGCTTTGTGTGTGTTTTTAAATCAGGGTGTGGCTATATGAAAAGACTAACGGCCATTCTTCTCTGATGCAAATTTAAGTCGACTTTAACGAATCACCATATTTATAACTATTGCTCACCAAAAGCTCAAAAATTAAATAGACAGATACCTCAAAAGTTTTTAGTCCCAAAAATCTAAAAAATTAATTACATAGAAATTGAAATTATGAAGTCATTAAAACATCACAATAAATGCTTGGACTAAAGGAAATATTAGTGTTTATTTAGTGAAAAAAAGTGTTCATTTACCTTTCGTTTTTTTTAGATATATGATTTTGGGCATTAAATAAGTGTCTTTATGGCACTAATGGCCTTATGTAGCTCGATACTTTTAGGCGATCTTTAAGGCAAGATGGTTTCATTTCTAATCTTGATATGAACAATATGTGAATTTGTGTTAACAGGTTAGATCAATTAGATGGTGTATGTATTTCCTTACGTAAATCATGAGTAAAGAAGATAATCATTTTAGGAGGGACAATTTTACATATTACTGCTAAATCCTTCTATTATTAAGTACTGCTTGTACCATTTCGATGTGTTTCCATCAGAGTGGTGTGGATGGATGAAAGTTTCGGGAAAAGTAGACATGTCAGCGGGAAATGTCCTTTCACCTCACCTCACTTTGAAGGAAAACTAAAAGCAATTCTTATTCGGGACTACAATGCCGCATTATTTAGAAAGAAAGAACTAACTTTTGGAAGAGAGAGAAACCCCTTTTTAGAATTGATAAATATTATTTTATTATGTTGTGAGTGGGTAGTTGTGTTTTAAGGTATTTTTAAATGATTGAAAGTAAAAAAAATTAATAGAAAAAAGAGAATGTGTTGCAATGGTTGAAGAAAAGTTAAAAGGAAAAGATAAAGTGAGTGTTTTTTGATGATGTGAAGCTGATGTGGCGATGAAAAAATCTTAACCACACCCTCCACCCTCATGACTTTAATACTGGAAAAAAGTTCATTACAAATTTATAATTTCTTTTGTCGAGATTAGAACGGCTTTATCAGATCTCCACATGAACAAATTCACTTTTTGGGTCACGCGATGTTTAGTACCTATCATAGGTTTCCACCATAGTCCATAGATAATGGATCTTGTTTGTGTGTTTGTTTGTGCTCCCTTTGGTTGATAATGACTAAAAGATGTGACTTATATAATTGGTTATGTTTCATCAAACCATTAGGTAGATTAAGTGAAGTTTTGAACAAATAATACATGACATTTATTATAAGTTATTCGAGCCGGCCTTCTGGAGAAATTACATCGTGTATAACATCACAAATGCATAACAAAGCATATGAAAACATATATGCTTGGGACGAAACCATGAAGCCGATGTCGACACACCATGGCAGAAATGTTACACCGCCCTAATGGATTTGAACACATTAGTAGTTCATTTCTTAGTCAACGAGATGACTAGATTGACGTGTCGTGTTCTCTTAATAGCTAGATGTTTGGTTAAACGCTTACTGTAATTCTTAAATAGCTCGTCGATTATGGAACTTCCAAAATGAGACGCCAACAACGGTTCCATAACAGCTCTCACCATTTTTGCTGAGTTTTCTCCGTGACTATCACTGAGATCAGTGAAACCGTTTGTATTTGTGTAATCTGCGTCTTGTGGATCCCAGTTGACATGAAAGTCACTGATGCTTTCAAGAGAAAACGATCCCTCGAAATGAACAACTTCCTTAACTTCATCCATACATGGATTGTAATATGGCATATTGAATGAGGTAATATCTGATTCTCGAACCAACCCCTGTTTGTTAAAGCATTACTGGTTAGTATATCTGGATATGTTATAGCAAATATAGTTAACTATATAGAGGTCAAATACTGATCAAGAGCCTTATACCTCTTTAACCAAATCGAGAAGTGAATGCGTTAGCATCTCCCAAGGAAGGCAACAATCATCGAAAGTTACATCAGAAAGAGTCCGACCCATAAGTGTAAAAACCATGCGTCCGCCAGATACTAGTTCCTTAGAGCGCAGTTGTAAAAAGTTTGTGAAATCATTAGCATATTGCTTTTGATATGTGTGGAACACATTTGGTGCACTTGTTTTCGAAAAATATATATTTGATGTGTTGTTCTCAAGGCCTTCCGGAACCTATTATATACAAAATATTGAGAACCAAGATAAGTCGCTACCAATTACTTTCATTATGATGAATTCACAAATGATAAAATCAGATCGGGTCGGTAATTATGCAAACCTTGGAAAGCCAATGAAGACTATAAGAGGAGTAAACAAGGTGCAAACTATTGTCGGGGAAGAGTCTTTCATAAAAGGAACCAGGAACCGCTGAAACAAAACAAGGGCCAAAGGTTTCTCCCTTGTCCTTCTTAAGCTTTGCATAAAAATCTGGTAGCAACTCGAAAACGGCATTAAAGTCGTTTCCAACAAGGTCAACTAAGCTCACTTGAAACTGAGGTGTTGTACGATTATTTTCTTCGCACGCCTCATGGACCATATCAATAATGTTGGATGCACTCAATAGAGTATTTGTGCCAGATGAGCATCCAAGATCTGCTATGTTGAAGCACTTGTCGAATATAACATCATCATGTTTAGCAATACCACTTATTGTATGCTTTAAAGCTGGTAGCGCTTTTCTTATCACGGTTTCCTGAAAAGAAAACAACTCTTGAGACATCGTTGGTAAACACACGGTTTATTAACTTATTTTTTACATGAAGCACTAATAGACATATATATCGCAAATATGCATATAAGGAGTATATGGAGTAAGAAAGATCACCTGAAGTCTCGAGTTTTTTGAATAACTTGATTCTCCATCGCCATTAGCCATATGTATGATGTTCACTGCTCCCATTGCTAATTTTCTTATTTTGCCTGTCTTCTGATGCCAAGTGACCTTAATATGTTAAAGTGAAGGCACTATATATACTGAAAGAAGATGCTTATTGTTAGTAATTAATAAAGGAAACCACATACACGATTTTTTTATTATTATTTATCAATGTTCAACAAAGGAGGCTATCATGTACATGGTTAAATTACTTAAATATATCATGAGAAATTTTCTACTCTTCTACTTGATTTTCATATATATGCAAATAAAAAAAAAGTTTGTCCAAGTTTTTTCTTCTTGGGAATTTTCATGGAAGTCAATTGACGTTTTTTGGGCTAATGTTAGTTCGTAATAAAGGTTCTTTTATATAAAATAAAGTTTATAGCGTATCTTTTAAATTTAGAAACATACTAAGAGTTATATATACTGAAAAGTTTACGGTTAATTTCATAAATTGAATCTGAGATTAGATTCTTGTTTAAAGTTTAGAGAGTCGATTATAATTATATTAAACAATGAAAATATAAAACCGTTATAACCCTTGCAGACTCAGGTGAGAAGATTAGATTCTTTTTACCATCTTTATCTTAACTCTGTATGTTTGTTTGTTCCCACTTTTCTTGCAGCAACTTTTCCACTATCTAGAATTTAGTGGGTGTCGTACTGCTGGTAAACCCAACAACCGTAATTTAAAATATTCCGTAAGGGTAGGTGCCCTTTTTGACCCGCGATGTTTTGTACTTTTAATCATTTTTACTGTTTTTTTTTTCACAGTACAACACAGTTTTTTATCAATTTATGTTTCTTTTTTTGACAGTTTAATACTTTTGACTTACTTTTTTATTTTTTGTTCAGCATTTTGCGTTTTACAGTTTTATAATATAAACAAAATAATAAAAATTAAATAAAATTAAAAAACCAAAAAACATGAGGGTACAAATAACTTTTGAGAGAGGGTCTTTATAACATATCTCATTCCGTAAATATATATGACTGGAATAAATATGATTGGGGTATGCTATGTCCACTAAAAATTTACAAAAAAAATTTCACATCATGATGTGGCAAGACTATGTGTCCAATCAAAACAATCATTATAAACAAGGAATTTACTTGATTGGAGAAATGACCTTGCCAAATCATGGTGAAACTTTTTTTGTAAATTTTTAGTGGACATAGCATTTCTCTCAATATGATTTCTATCCATGTCACATACGACAAATATATATTAGTTGGTCATAAAATAAACAAACGGTAAAATAAAGGGAACCCTGCTATAGTTGACTGTACACTTTGTAATTTATGTTATGTCCGCAATGGAATAATATAGTATAAAACGGCGACGAACATTGTTGACCGCTTATATTAGTTCTGATAATATTTTTGTATGCATGTTTTTTGTGTTTCGAAATCATAGAGTGAATCCGACGGAAACTCAGTTTGTTTATGTTCAGTGGCTTTAAACCTGCAAAAATTTAAAGAGAATATATATCTTTTACTTAATTTTCCTATTTTAAATTAGAACGAGTTACGATAGTGACCATCTTTATCCGAGGGAGGATCATCGAGTTACGATAGTGACCATCAATAAAGATATGGTATAGGAACTCGATTTTAATAGAATCGAGGTTTTCTATTGTCCAATAAGAAGCCTCGATTTTGCAATTGAACGTTTGGTTGTGTGACTAGGGTGTTTAGGTAGATCAAATCGGTTTTTTTTTTGCCCAAACATAATGTGTCGAGAACGTGAGGAAAAAAAGTTTGGCGGGTGAGATATGTCAAATTTTGGTGCCGAAAGTGTAAATGTTGAACCCAATGTCCATTAGATCGTTTTTCAAATACAAGACGTGGCCATCTATAATGATTTATATAAAAGGTATTTATCCTTTTAACGATATATAAGAGCCTTTTCACTTTGTTTCGAGGATTTTTTGGGACACAGGAATGACCTTAAATATTCGTTCGGTAAGTATTTTAACCACGACTAGTATATTATATAATTGTGCGCATCTGGTGTATAAATTTTTTATGTGTTGTTTTTCCAAATGTTATTGGTCGATTGGTGCAAAACAACAACATAACTGTAATGGATCCATATGATAAGCCTAAACATTTTTTAGAGTTTAAGTTGCAAGATACGAGGTATTCTAGCATCACTATATTTTTTTTATCTTGGTGATATTAATTATGTTATATTTATTTGTACAACGGTGTAACGACTCCATGCACATTTTAGAATTACCTAGCTGTTAAACTTCATGACTTTATCAAGGATAATGCAACATCAAAAGAACCTATTATTGTGCTCAGCTTTATGGCAAAACAAAGCATCTGGAACTCTAATTATGTAAATCAACGCAATCTGTTCATTGAATGGTAAATAAACGCAGTAGTGTCTCAAGTTTTGAATTGTTTCGCTAGCACAAAGGTGATCATCAATGATGAAGAAAACTCACACATTAAAAGAGTTTAAAAAGAAGTAAGATTATACGTAAATTTAGTTATTCGTATAAATTAGTAAGCTTAAACTACTTGTGGTGAAATTATGTTTTTTACCTTTTTAAATAGGTTCTTAGGGCATCCACAATAGTAAACATTTATAAAGGTTTATACATTTATTATAACATTAATTTATAAACCTTTTTGTTTTATAAACCTATCTTTAATATGCATAAACCTCGTAAAGCTTTATAAACATTATACATAATTCAAATGCATTAAATTTTAAAGAGGTCTAGAATTCTAGACTTATTCGTTCTAAACCTATTTATAAACCTATCTTCACTATAGTTTACAAGTTTTTAGACCTCTTCATCATTTTATAAACTTTTTCATAAACTACCATTGTGGATGCTTTTAGGTTCTGATATTTTCAACATATATGGATACGAATATAGTTTTATCAACATAAACAATTATTAAACAGCCAGAAGAATTTTATTTGTAGTTTTCTTTAAAAAGATAGAAGATGTTTACGATATTACTCCTGTAATTACAAGTTTATGTTTAAATTCAAAGTGTATACGTTTTATCATAATTGTTTGCTAATAATATCCTTTTGTTTGCAATAGGCAACATGATGTGTTATTTCGGCGAACATTGTTAATAACAAATATAATGTCATACTACGTAAAAGTTTACGTAAACAAGTTATTTAGTCGAAAGTTAACATGACGACGACAAATCACTTAAGGTATGAATATGACATTATTAAACATAATTAATTATCAAAGAAAAATATTATCATTTGCATAAACCTTTTCTAATCAAATGATTTAAGTTAACACATGATTAATTATAAGCTAGTTATATTAATCATGTATGACAAAATAAGATTAACCATAAGTGGAAACGATCTTTTCAAATCTTTCTAAATCTTCCCAAATCTAGAAGATATTTCCTTATTGGTGATAAGAAATATTTTGTTCTAGAAGAATCTAATAAACAAGTTTTATTAAGTACAAAATAATATTTTGTATAGATTTGAGGTTAATTATAAAATGACAAATGTTGTCCCAGCTCCCCCAACGGATCCACCAAATACACTAGACAGATCCAGCTACGGTGGATTCGTGGGTCTCAGCCTACAGCTGTCTAGGACAACATTTGAATTTCAAAGTGTTGCCTATAAATAGCAACCTCAACCTTTCATTTTAAATAACTCTTGACAAATATTTTTACACACATTTTTTATCTTTTATATTCTTTAATCATTATACTTGTTACATAATCCATTACAAGTGATCAACTCATTACACTCTTTAGTGAAGAACACTTACAAAGACGTCAAGCTTCTAGTGTTATAGTTTGTTGTGTCCATCACTGAAATTGTGAATACACTCATTTCATCTTGTATATCTTGTGTTGTGTGTTGTGTATATCATATGTGTTATGGATTTAAGGTTTAGTATTTAGGCCACAAAGTACATTTTTTTAGTGGTTTGATCTCTTTTCTTCATGTTAGTGTTAGATTGGTTCTATCACGAAGTAGAACCGGTTATTTAGCTTGGTACCGAAAAAAAGTGTAATAGGGCGGGATGGTGTACCGGGTTTTCTCCGCCTATAAGGGAGCTTGTTGACATAGTGAAGATATACTCTCAAGTGGGTTACTTGGGAGTGGAGTCGGGCGAGAGGGAGCTTCGTAGACCGGAACCACTATTAAATCATTGTGTCAATCGCGTTTGATTCTTTCTAATTCTCTTTACTTGTTCATACTTTGTTAGATTACTTATTTACAGTATAGCATCCGCTTATCATATATAATTGTGTATATCTCTTGAGTTCACATAAGTCGACAATCTAAGTTTTATTTTAAAACGGTAAAAACTATTCAACCCCCCTTCTAGTTTCTACAATTGGTATTAGAAGCCAATGTCACCCAAGATCTTTAACGTATATTGTACATTAAAGATTTAATAGATCTATGGATTCAGATAAATATCTAGAAGGGTAATCTATGCAAAGACCATCACTTTTTGAAAGTGATCATTTTTTATATTGGAAAAATAGATTTAAAACTTATGTGAAAGTAAAAGATTTAGATCTTTAGCATATTATCTTGAATGGTGATTTTTCACCGCTTGCCAAAATGAAGTTACCCAAATTTTAGAGGTTGATCATTTTGAAGAATAATCCGACCATCTTAAAAAGAAACTTGCTAAAAATAATAAAGCTAAAAATGATTCTTTATAATGCTTTACCTAAAAAGGAATACGAAAGAGTTTTTATGTGTAAAACGGCTAAAAATATTTGGCAATCGTTGTTAATCACACATTAAGGTAATAGCCAAGTAAAGGATAATAAAATAGATTTTCTTATTCAACAATATGAACAATTTACTATCCTTAAAGAAGAATATATTGATAGCGGTTTTGCTAGATTTAACACTATTATTACTAGTCTTAAAGATCTTGATGAAGGTTTCTCTAGCAAGAACTATGTTAGGAAGTTTCTTAGGGCTCTACATCCTAAATGGAGAGAAAAGGTCATGGCGATTAAAGAATCAAAAGATTTGTCATCACTAGCTCTAGACGAGCTTATCGACAATCAAAAAGTACATGAAGTAGTCATGAAAAAGGATTCCGAAATCTATAAAGGCAAAAAGGAAAGAGTTAAGTCCATTGCCTTGAAAGCTAAGAAAGAGTCTAATGATGATGAAACTTCGAAATTCAGAAGTGATGACGAAGAATATGCTATGGCCGTAAGGAACTTTAAAAAGTTCTTTAGAAGAAAGGGTAAATTTGTTACTCAACCAAGAGAATAAAAGAAGTCATTCTGACATAGGGATGAGAAGAAAGGGAAGAGTGACCGGAAATGCTTTAGATGCGGTGATCAAAATCATCTCATTGGCGATTGTTGTTAGGAATAAATCTTCACAAGACTTAATACTGCCAACAGTACTAAAAGAGTTAGTACTGCCAGTACTAACTTAGTACTGCCAATGTTACTTAATACTGCTAGTAGAAGGAGTTAGTACTGCTGATGGTCAAAGCTGTTGAACTGAAGATAAGAATACTAATACTATTAATATTGTTAACACTGGAGTTAGTACTGGCAACACCAAGGTTAATACTGCTAGTACTGAAACTAGTACTGCTAGTTTTAGTGATGCCACAGTTTATGCATTCTTGTCCACTCAACCTCAAGGGTCTGAATTAGTTCATGAAGATCTTGAGCAACTTCATGATGATGATTTGGAAGAAATGGATCTAAAGTGGAATATGACACTACTAAGCATGAGGGCAAGAAAGTTCTATCAGAGAACTGGAAGGAAGATCATCATTGATGGAAGTAGTACTGCTGGATATGATAAATCAAAAGTAGAATGTTTCAACTGTCATAAAATGGGACATTTTGCTAGAGAATGCAGAGCACCAAGAAGTAAAGACAACAGAAATTGGAATCAAGGAAGCTCATCAAAGGCAGTAAGGATTGAAGATGCTTCTGAAAAGGCAATGTGTGCTATAGATGGTGCTGGATTTGATTGGAGTGACATGGCAGAGGATGAAATTCAAGCAAACATGGCTCTCATGGCATTCACAGATTCTGAGGTATCAAATGATAAATCTTGTTCTAAATCTTGTTTGCAAAATTATGAAGCTCTAAAGAAACAGTATGATGATTTACTTGTTAAATTAGATGATACTGGTTTTAAAGCAGCTACATATAAAAGAGGTTTATCAATTTTAGAAGCACAAGTAGTTAAATATAAAGAATCTGAAGTCCTTTTTTCTGAGGAAATTACTTTGCTGAAAAGAAGTGTAGGTCACAAAGAATATCTAATGGGATTACTTAAGACTGAACTTGAAAAGGTTAATGAAGAAAAGGAGGGGTTTGAGTTTAAGATTGCAAAGTTTGAAAAATCATCAAAAGACTTAAATCAGTTGTTAGCAAGCCAGATAACTGACAAAAGCAAAAAGGGATTTGGCCACAATGTTGTCCCCCTCACCTCATCCTTTGATTCTAAATAGACCAACACCTTTAGACTTATCTTATTCAGGTCTTGAAGAATTCAAACAACCTGAGGTAAATGAGTATGGTTCTAGGGATTCAAGTTTAAAGCCAACCACTGTTTGTGATAGAGAGTCAGATAATTCTAAGGAGAATACTGATGACTCTTTAAAACAACAACACAAGTCTGTTACTGAAACTAGCTCTGTTAAGTCTTCACTTAAGGTAGACAAAGATTGGAAAGAAAAGTTTTTCTATCCTGCTAATCATGTTAGGGAAGAAGAACCTAAAAAAGCTAGAGAGAATAATGATGCTCCAATTATTGAAGATTGGGTGTCAGATGATGAGGAAGAAGTTGAGCCTATTCCTAAAGTAGAAAGGAAAACTGCTATACTTACTGCTACTAAGAAAGAGTCAGTTAAACCTGAAAAACCAATTAGAAGGTCACTTAGGTATGCAGAGATGTACAGGTCACAAGGACCTAGGGGGAACCAAAGGAATTGGAATGGTCAAAAATCCAATCAATTAGGATGTAACTTTGTTTTTAATAACAAGGCATGTTTTATCTGTGGTAGTTTTGATCACATTCAATACAGTTGTCCTAATGCTCACAAACATATGGTTCCAAGAGCAGTCTTAATGAAGACTGGCCTAAAAACTGTTAATAATGCAAGGCCTGTTAATACTGTTAGGTCTGTTAACACTGCCAGACCTTTTAGTACTGCTAGGGCTTTTAATACTGTTAGGCCTTCTTATACTGCTCACCCAAAATCAACAGTTCTTTGTGCTAGACCAAAGACACATTTTCAAAATCAAGCACAATCAACTGTTCAAAGGCCCTTTTACAAGAGTACAACATTAACAAAAAGGTCTAATAATCAAAATATTAATACTGGTAGACAAACTGTTAATACTGTTAGGCCAAATGTTAATACTGTCAGGGCAAGGGGATTTAATGCTGTTAAGCCCTCAGCATGTTGGGTTTGGAGACCTATCAAACCCAATGGTGCATCACTAGTTTTTAACAAATATAATTACATTGATGCACGAGGCAGATCCAAGTCAGTAATGGCTTGGGTCCCCAAAGATAACTAACTTCATAAGTTTTTTGTGCAGAGCAATTCACAACTAAATGATAAAGGCTTTGTTGATAGTGGATGCTCAGAGCAAATTCTCTTGTTTGTTTTTGTAAAGTTTGTTAAATGTTAGTACTGTTAAGTCTTTGTAAATTAATACTGCTAGTTATAATTAGTACTGCTAGTTATATTTAAGTCTGTTTGACAAAACTGTTACTTATAGTTAGTACTGTTGTTTTTCTATGTCTCACTCGTTTTAATCCTCGTTAGTATCATTTAATATGCTAAACAAGAAAAAATGGTTTAGACTATGTTTTTTCTTGGTTTTGAGGTGATGAAATTGGTTACTCATATGATGCATTCTTTTGAGGGAGAAATGTTGTTTGTTCCTCCAAAGTGTTGAGTTTTCACACCACACAACCATGGTCATAATTCATCCATGTCTCATAGGACAACAAGAATTGATAGTCCAGAGAAACGGCTTCTAAGGTAAAGATTCTCAAATCCGTTGATAGTTGATAGTTTACTCAAAACTATATGGTCATCAAAATGCCACCCATGTTTTTATAATGATGCATTGGATTGTCCCAAAGCATACGGGCTATTGCGTAAAAGGACTAATCAAATTTGTTACATGGTGGTAGTTTACCCAAAAACTATACTTTGTGTGAATTGTGAGCCAAAAAGAATAGAGAGAATTGGTACTTGAGTTAAAACAAAAAGAGGAGATGTGGTGGAAAAACAGACAGAGTTGCAAAGTGAGTTAATAGAATTAGAGATTTAAATGTGAGCTTAAAAATAGAAAGAGAGATTGTGTGATGCTATTTTTAGATGATACAAAAGTTTTGGAGGTTGTATGCTTTGTGGGAAAAAGTTATTACTGCTAGGCCTTATTTTAGTACTGATTGACAAATCTGGTAATGTGGTGACTTAGTTACTGTTTGAGCCCAAACAGAATTTTTCATTAATTAATAGAGCCGTTGAGATATTTCTGCCAAATACCTATGATATAGGGTTTGACTAATTGGACTTTTCGTTATCTTTTCTATATAATCCATTTGATTTGTATTACGAATATACTTAATTTCCTTTAGTCGGTCGAAACTATCTCTAGTTTATCTATATATCTCATAATCTTTCTCCGAGCATCATTTCTTTCTACAATCATATCCCACTCGCTTACTCACACTTTTAGTCATGGAAAATTTGGAATTTTGTGACAAGCACAACATGGTCGCATTTTTAGCAAAATCTACAGGCAGTGAAGGGTTTCATCAAGTCATCGATTTCCTAGCTCGAAGTCACATTTGTTATGCACTCACAAAGAAGCCAGATGTTTCTGTCTCGTTTATCAAACAATTTTGGAGGTCTGCTGAAGCTTCTACTGATGATAATGAAGAAGTCAAGATTATTGCTACCATTGATGGTCACTCAATGTCTATCACTGAGGCATCTTTAAGACGACATCTCAAGTTGGATGATAATGATGGTATTACTTCTCTACCCAACTCGGAGATTTTTGAGCAATTGGCACTTATGGGATATCACACTGATTCAGATAAGTTAACTTTTCAAAAAGGTGCTTTTTCACCTCAATGAAGGTTTCTTATTCACAATATTCTTCATTTCCTTAGCCCAAAGAAGACTGCTTGGGAGCAGTTTAGTAGTAACATTGCAACTGCTGTTATCTGTTTAGCTACCAATAGGAAATATAATTTTTTTCTAGGATTATTTTTGAGAATATGTTTGTCCATATTCAAGCCCCATAAGTTTTTATGTCACTAGGTTCATTTAAATATGCCGAGATATGCCAGAGGAAATCAACTTCAACAACACTCAAGAACATATCATGTACCCTCTCTTTAGCACCAAGTTCTTTACAACATGAAAAGAGGCCTACAAAGGATATTCAGGCCATGACAGTTGCTTTATTCCCTACTATGCGAGATGTTACTGAATCCTTACACTTTCTTCAAGAATCACATCTTCACCTTCACCCTCACCTGAACCTTCACCTTCACCCTCACCTGAACCTTCACCTTCACACTCACCTGAACCTTCAACTCAACACTCACCTGCTCATACCACTGCTGCTGTATCATTCCCATCTCCAACACAACCATCCCAACCCTCACCTGGAGCAGAACAACACATTCCTACACCCCATGACTCACCTCTCAATGCTGTTCACTCACATGGAAGTGATGAGGGTAGGTTGAAACTTAATGAATTGACGAATTTGGTTACCAAACTTTCTGACAGGGTTGCAGTCTTGGAGGATGACTTGAGGAAGACAAAGAAAACTTACAGTTCTGCTCTCACTAAGCTCATTCTCAAGGTCAAGAAATTAGAGGCTAGAGTCAAGATTGGGAAATCAAGGAAAAGAGCTAAGGTTGTCCTTTCTGAAGATGATGCAGATGTTGAAGATGATTCTTCCAAACATGGGAGGAAATTATTTGATGCAGAGGTTCAAGAGAAAGCAAGCACTAAAACTGAACCTATTATTCAAGAAGTGACTCCCACTGAAGTCATTCAAGATTAAGGAAGCAGTGAGAAAGGAAGTGCTAAAATTAGTACTGCTGGTGCAACAAAAGGTACTGCTAGTGAAGTTCAGTAGTAGTTATTATTGTACTGAAGAAAAAAAAAATTTTTTAATAAAAAAAAAATTTTTTTTTTTGTACTGCTGAAGAACTGTCAACTTATAGAAAAAGGAGTGAAGAGCAAAGGACAAGAAAAGACAAGGGAAAAGCAATAATGACAGAGTCTGAGCCCAAGAAAAAGTCTAAGAAGGAGCTTGAACAAGAAAGGTTAAGTTTTGCTGAAGCCATCAGACTAGAAGAACAAATGAATGAAGAACAAAGGGCACAGATTGCAAGAGATGAAGAAATTGCTAGACAGTGGGATAAAGAGGAAAGACAAAGAGCTATGTCTGAAGCCAAGTCTACTAAGAAGATAGATTGGAATGATCCTTCAGTCATAAGGTATCATGCTCTAAAGATGAAGCCAAAGACAATTGCCCAGGCAAGGAGAAATATGATCAAATACTTTTTAAAAGGAAATCAGGGGAAACTACAAGATTAGTGACTTCAAGGGAATGTCTTATAATGAGATTAGGCCAATATTTGAAAAGGTTTGGGATTTTAATCAACACATTGAGCCTATGGAGCATGGAAGTGAAAAGATGAAGTCTCCTGAAAAGATTGAAGAAAAAGATGCTGATACACAAAAGGAAGTGAAAGAAGTTGCTAAAGAATCTGGAGCAAAAAGAAAGAAATCTCTTCCTAGAAAAAGAAGGATTGTTAAGAGACAAAAGTTGGAAGAAGATGCTGAGAAGGAAGAACTCAAAGGGTTTTTAGATATAATTCCAAGAGAAGAGTTTATAGAAGATGTTGAATCTCTCTCTACAAAGTATCTAATTGTGGATTGGAAGACTTACAGTTTGACTGAAAATTTCATGTATTATCAAATCTTCAGAGGAGATGGCGGTTCCAAGAACTATAAGGTTTTGAGTGAGATGATTGAAGACTTTGATAGACAAGATGTAGAGGAATTGTACAGATTATTCAAAGAAAGGTATAGTACTTCAAGACCTGAAGGATATGATTTGATGCTTTGGGGAGATCTGCACACTTTATTTGAGCATGATGAAGAAGATGAAATATGGAGACATAACATGAATAATGTGATAAGCTGGAGTTTATATGATTTTTGTGGTATTCACATATTACTAATGCAGAATGGTATAGCCATACATATGCTAACAGAGAAGAAATACCCTCTAAGTTAAGAGATGATTTCCAAGATGTTGAAAAAGAAATTGGAGGTTGATCATGAGAGTTCATAGGCTTCTGAACTTCAAAGGTTTATAAGATCTCAAGTGCAGAAGTAGAAGGATGTTTGAAAGAATCATCAGCAAAGGAAGAAGACTAGGAGATTTAATTCAAAAGAAACTTGGGATTTAAAGATAAATCACAAGTTTAGGGGAGGATTGTTGGGAATAAATATTCACAAGAGTTAATACTGCCAAGGTATAACTAATAGTACTAATGGAGTTAGTACTGCCAGTACAGACTTAGTACTGCCAGAGTTAGTTAATACTGCTAGAGATAAGATTAATATGCTTTGATGGATCGAGGTGTCTGATGGGGGTTAAGGATGCAAAAAGAAAAATAAGGAATGTATATCTGTTATATTTGTATTTGAATTGTAACAACTTCCAAATAGTTTGGAATTTATCTTGTAAAGGATTCCTTGTTTGTATAAAAGGAGATCCTAGTTTAAGGTTTAATAGAAGTTGCTTATGCTTAAGAGATTTAGATACATTTTAGAGAAAGAATAGCTTCAAGGTTTGTAACCCTAGTACTACAAGAGTACTCGTATTATTCTAATAATATTGAAGCAGTTTGTGTTTTATTCATTGTTCTTTGGTTGTTACCGTTCCATTGATAAATACCTCTAGAGTATCAAAGTGTAGATTCCGCATACACTTTGGTATACAAACAAAGTCTCAACCATTGTTATTTTGGATTCATCCAAGGTAACAAACACTTTACAACATAAAGAATCGATCAAGGCATGGGATCAACATTAGGTCATTGTACGACGTTATTTATTTAACTATTTATTTTTAGTGTTGTACGTGTTTGCTTTTAATTTTAAGTGTTAGGTTAAATCGCGTAAACTAAAAATGATCATTCAACGTAAACGGGCATCAAACAATTAAATGTTTACGTCAAGCAAGTGTTAGATAATTATTTGGAGTATGATTATTATCTTTGCACATTTTATTTTTATTGGTTACGTAAAGTGTTTACGTTTCGCGATAAAATACGTTTAGGCATACCTAAAACCACTAAAACTTTTCTACGCTTCAACAAATACCCATTTTTATACCCAATACCCAAAGTTTTTATAAAACTTCACCCCTATTATTATATTGGCCGAATTCTATGCCTTAGAAATAAACCAAACCATACCATTTACAAGTATATACTTCTACAATATACCTTTACCTCATTTAGCTTCAAGTAAATACTAAATATATATGCAAGATATCAAAAATCAATTTGTACTCCCTCCCTCCCCCAAAATTCGATCCCAAGGTGAACCCTAGGGAACCAATAGCTCACACAATACCAACTAGGACTTGTACAAATACACCTCATTATGTTTTATGTCCATGACTAAGCTATCTTGACCAAGACTTTCCCTAAAAATCCTCATCATGTCTTGGACTTCCTATGGCAATGTTGACTAGTCTTTGGAGTATATAAGGCATTCACTAGTAAGAGGATACACACACTTCATTCCTTAAGGTGAAAACAACATATCCTCTCCCTTTTCTCTCTTATATGCCACGGCCAAACACCACCACCATAAATAATTCATACTAATTTCATTTACAACATATACAATCATTCCTACATCATACCTAAGATATCCTAAGGTGTTTAGAAGGTTTGGTTTAGGGTTTACAAGTGTTAAAGCAAGAAGGTGCCATATTAGGGTTTTCTTTAGATTAGGGTTTCTAAGACTTGGAAGCTAGGGTTTGTTTGCTAAACAAGGGTTTATACATTATTGTTCATCATCCTACATCATATTAAGGTTATCTAAAAACCTTAAACTCTTTACATTTGTGATTTTATGCATATATAATGTTTGTATAGTTAATCACCATCTAAGGAGCTTATTTACTTGTAAAATGGATTCTTACACTTGTTTATGATTTGGTATACTTTTACATATGTTATATGGATGTTAATATCATGTTATAATGGAAATATAAGTATTGTACAAGTGTGGTTTGTGTATAAAAAGTGTATATAAACAAGTTACCTAAAAGGTGTATTTATAAAAGTTCATGAACAAATAGGTATGTAGACATATGGATCTTGTAATTTTTGGACAATATTTGGACAAATCATGGACTAAGGACTTTAAGTATATAAGACATGTGATATATGGTGTTGTAAAGGACTTGTAACAAGTTACTAAACTAGAAAGTTACAAAAAACAAGTTTAAACATGTTTTTAACAAAACCCTTAAAAGTTTATGTTTTAATTCGAAAATAAAAGTATTTATTTTATATTTTTATAAATTACTACATCTCATGAGGATTCCAAAAATGTAAGAAACTTGAAAAACTGATTTATAACGAAGGAGTTACGCCATTTGTAAGTTATACGATAATAAACGCTTTTATAAAAGAAGTTTTATAAAAAATATTACAAACCACATCTGATATAAATGGTTGGTTATTTTTCATAGAAATTATGTATTTTTTAGGATTCTAAAACATTAAGAATCATAATTTTTAGATCAATAACGAAGGAGTTATGGATTTTTCCGTGTTTACGATAATTAAAGTTTATAAAAATAATTTTATAAACTATGAACAGAAAAATCACTATTCATCTCAGATACATTTTGGGAAAATACATTAGTTAGATAAAACTTTTAATTACAAAGACATACTCGAAAGAATCACTAAAATCGGAGTTAAAACGAATAAGATACGACTTTTACGAGAACTAAATTTATAAAAATAAATTTATAAAAGTGTATGAACAGGAAAAATTATTGTTCACCAGTAGGTTGAAAATTTGAAAATATAATATTTTGATACCTCATCTTAATACGAAAAGGTAGACTTTAAGAAGCGGCGAGCGGATTAAAACGAGGGAAAAGAAAGTTACGTCGTTTTTAACTAAAAGAAAGATAGTATTTATAAACGTTTTTTACTTTATAAATATGATTTCACAAATACAATTAGATGGTGATGTAGCTATATAGAATTATATATGGTATTAGTTATTCAAATGCTTGTACTTATACGACCTATATTTTATTAGGTTGCATCGTTTCGGTTTATTTTTTTTTTTTTTTTTTTTCTTTCTTTTTAGGTACATTATTCGTGAGCATTTTTTGGTTTGTGATTTACATTATCGATTCAACTACTCAAGGCGAGTTACATAGCCTACGTTTACATTTACAATGATTTACAGTTTTAGGGATGAGAAACATATGCAAATTTTAAAATTGGACGCTAGAAGACTGTGGACATTTTACAATACGAATTATGTGTTTGCCAAGAAGTAGCGATACAACCAATCTCGAAGCACATTATCATGAACTGTCTAATTTACTGGTTGTGAGCAGCGATGTTATAAATTGATCTATTGGATTTGACATCCCGTTCGGGTTGATTAGCTATCACTGGTAAACGAACGTATACCATGTCGGACATAGGATGTTTGCGGCGTCAAACATACATCTTATGGGGCATCTGTTGGCAATTTTATTGTTAATTCATACATGTCGAGCTTCATTGTGACTTGAGGCTTAGGCAAAATGTAAGTACATATTCTGATGTCTGCTTCTGTTTCATTTCATTGGGAAATCTTGCTCTGATCCTACATTATATATAACAAACCCAAGAAATTTTTCATCAAAGCAAAACCTATTTTTACCTATTATCACAGTTTTTCTGAGAAATTTTTCTCTTATTACATTTCTTGCATTGTCAATATCTCATTAGTGCAAGGTAACTTGCATACACTAAGTATACGAGCTACGGCAACCTATCTCATGGCCATTTTCTTCATATATGTCAAGGAAACATCACAATATGTCATGTCAATATCATCATATCCTTATTACAAAGTACATTATTCCTTATATGTACCCCATTCGCAAACGTTATATCAAAACCGGCTTTAAAACCGTTATCGTTATACCTCTAAACCTAAATTCCATAAAGGTTTAATATCTAAAGTGAATGTACAAGCTAAAAAAAGCATATGTACCAAAAGGTTTAAAAAATATAACATTCATTTGAAATATAAACTCGCCTACAACGTCAACGTAAAAGCTTTTAAAGCACCAATAATACAAAGGTCATTTAATGCACGATATCCAAAATAGTCGTTTTACCTCTGTTTTCATTCCAGTTTCTTCACCACCACTGTTGTACAAGCTACTAAACTCAATATACAATGTGTAAACCCTAATTATTCTATTCATAAGCTTTCATACACATTTTTTACATCAACCTTATATTCAAAAGTCAGAAACCTAACCAGAGCTAAATACTAAACAATGACGTTTCCTGGTTTTTATCCATCATAAACCTAAACCAATACTCAAATAAGTTGTGATAACTTAGTTTACAACATTATCAATCATATTCAATCATCATTTCATCATTTCATCTCAATTATACACAAAATGAATCCAAGAAACCCTAAACGTACCAAAATGGATCATTCGACCCGTTTACTCATTTTTAACCATTTAAAACACCAACAATCAATCAAGTGTCATTGTAAACTCATGATATGAGTTTACAATCCATGATCTATCCTTATTTTGGCAATGTACACGAATTATAAGCTCAAAAACCCTAAATAAACCCCTAATAGCCCTAATGACCGCGGATATATCATTCGTTTTCAACCCACTTTAACCAAAACCACTTGCGAATTTCCATTGATAAACCTTGATACAAACCTTGAGAACATATTTCTATCATTCCATGATCAATGAGCATGAAATATAAGCCAAAGAAAACAATTCGAGCCCTAGAAGACTCAAATGAACCCGCGAACCCTAAATCTTGCAAATTGACCCATTTTGAGCTTTTCTTTGCAAACAAGCACCTCATGACTCACCCACATGCATTCCTAAGCAGCTTACACACCTTCTACAACAAATATCTTCAATATTTTTATTAAGAAAAACTTCACATGGTCTCTTATTTCTTCTTTTCTAGCCGTGGCATCAAAAGAGGTAGCCAACACCTCAAAGCTAGTTTTTAGCCAGAGAAACTCATCAAATAGCCTCTCCTAATCACCCTCTAGGTTACCCATGTGTTGTAGATCAGCTTTCTAAGAAATCTTGGCCTCTAAGGGTCCTTTACTTAATAAGAAACACATAACCCTTCATTCTTCTCATCCCCCACGTTTCTTTTCTATAAACCTAATTGAGCAAACATCTTACTCCATATGATTCTAGGATCATCTAAGAACATCATTAAGCTAATATTGAAGATTTGAGCCATCATGGGAACAAGATCAAGGGTAAGAGTGGAAATACTACCAAAAAGCACCATTTCCACCATTTTTGCTCCTTGAAGCTCAAACCCAGGTTCTAGATGTTCTAATTCTGCTCCTACACTCTTATAATGTTCATATGATCCTAAATATACTCTTGTTAAAGTTTCATAACTCAATTCATGCTCATTTTCCATTTTGATCCAAAACCGTACACCCGAAACCCTAATTTTATGTTTTTCTTAAAACTAAATGTTATAATGGTTAAATATTGTTATAATCTATCCTAGCATGCTTAAATAATGTTAAAATAACCACTTTATTGATTATTGAAGGAATTTGAACTTAAAACCCGCACGTTTACGTTTTAAAACCCTAATTTGACCCGTTTTGCTTCCTAGCTTAACGAATCGTTATTTTAAACTTGCGTTGCGTTAAATCTTCATATTTTAGTTTATTATAACTTATAAATGTCTATTGAAATGTTAAAATAAGCTTGCATGGCAATTTGGACATGTTTTGTAAATATTATCCATGCAAGGGGTATATATCGTAACTTTTAGAAACTTATAACTAAAAGGACTAAAAATGTCATTTTATCAAAGTTATAACTACAGGGGTCTATTATGTCACTTTTTAAAGTGCAAGGTTTACTTTGTATATCTTTTAAAGTCAAAGGACCAAACTCGTAAAAGTGCAAACTCCAAGGGTATATTCTGCCACTTTTCAAACTCAAGGGTGTAAAATGTAACATTTTGAAAAAAATATAAAAACATGTTTAAAACCTTACAAGACATAACTTTAATTAACGCTTGTCGTGCTTAACATTTCCAGATATTAATCAAAACGCTTAAAACCGATTATATCGTATCACAATACTAGGGAGCTTCATATTAAGAGGTTTCATCTTGGTATTACATTCTGACTGAGTTGTTGGGTTTACGATTTAAAGTGCCCTAGCTCCTCAAACGTTTACTGAATGACTTCTGAATTATGATGGCCTGAACGGTGATACAATAATTCCAAACTCTTCAATCAAATTCATAACTCTTAGAACCAAAGTTCTAAAGTACAATCTTCCTAAGACTTGACATATTTACTCAGGTTGCGTGACGTGGCTGTTTACTATCATTTTGCTATATCAACCTTTCCCGTTAAGATTGTGATAAGGTCGTCAGCTTTCATTCTAAAATAATTATTGCATCTACCTATCAGGTGAAGTTCATAACCTCGCCTTTACTTATTTAAATGTTTTATAAACCCGCGAGGGGGATACATGTTTGTTACAAACTCTTTTACATACTCGTTTATCTTATAACAATGTGATTACTTTTCCAAGACTTAGTGAAGTTCATAACCTCGCCTTTACTTATTTACATGTTTTATAAACCCGCGAGGGGGATACATGCTTGTTACAAACTCTTTTACATACTCGTTTATCTTATAACAATGTGATTACTTTTCAAAGACTTAGTGAAGTTCATAACCTCTCCTTTACTTATTTACATGTTTTATAAACCCGCGAGGGGGATACATGCTTGTTACAAACTCTTTTACATACTCGTTTATCTTATAACAATGTGATTACTTTTCACAGACTTATACATGCTTAAACCAGGAATACAAGTATTTTTACAAGTTATATGCTATCCTGATACACTATTACAGCTACTGTCTAAGTTACATTATGCCAAAAGTCCCTCGTTATCATGGACCATTAATCACTTACGAGTGAACGTGTATATTGTAGATAGATCTATCGGGATTGACGAATCCTGTTTGTGTTATCCGGATAGGTAACTAAACATACTATATTTGAATTTCATAGGTATATGGCAATTACCTACATCGAGGGCCATTATCTCTATATATATCACATCATTTTGGGTATATATATACACTAGTCAGTTTGTGTGCCACGAGCTTAGACCAGACAAGGAACATGACCAATCAGACCAAACAGAAGCGAAAAGACAAAATTTTTTTAAAAAAAAAAAAAAAAAGAGAGTAGTACACTGTTACTATGATAATTGTATTCGTTGCAATTATTACTAATAACGGGTGTATAATAACAATACCATTTTTATATAATAATTGTGTTTATACAATTATTACACTATGACTTGTATTCAAACTGTTTATCAAACCTATGAATTTCACTCAACCTTTGTGTTGACTTTTTAGCATGTTTATCTCAGATTATTGAAGCAATATATGGCACGGAGCGGCTTGGACTTGAAGATGGCTGAACTATTATCATTCACACATTATGTTTTAGATTTTGGGACCTGCCTTTGTAAAAATCTTATTTGAAATGAATGATAACATCTCTTTTGGGTTGTTTTCTATGATTATGATTGTTGTTTCCATGAAGTAATACCCCAGATTAGCTTCCGCTGCTATATTGTAAAAATGGGGGTGTTACAGATTGGTATTAGCGCCATGGTTATAGAGAACAAGGTCAAAACCTTAACTATAACCACGTTTCTTTTCTAGCCATCAAAGTCCTCCGTGCCACTACATTCCGGAACAAGTATGTAAAGATACATAACTTATTTATACTATATTTATCATAAATAACTTATGTTATTACAATAGGTTGTTAACAGAACGATGTCTTCTCCCAACTTTTCTACTTCCGATATTGGAGATGTTTTCCTCTATGAATATTCTTAACTAAACTTCTGGTCTCATAGATTTATTTTGCAGCTTCAGGGAAGCAGATCTTTTAACTCTTCGAAAAAAATTACAGATAATATGACCCCACAGTATTCTCATCTTTCATTCAAAAATCCTGTATTTGAGAACGTTACAAAGCATTTTATGCTAAGGAGATCACCTATTTCTCACTAGGTCCTATTACTTCATAGCTTTATTTTGCCTCCTATCTACGATATTACCACATCTTTTACTATTTGATCCTCGATAATTCTTTTTCCTGAAGAACTTTACCACCTAAGAACACGAATTTGTTCCCCATCTTCATCCTCAAATACTGTTATCTATTCTCTCGGAATCAAACTTGTAATTTAGTATCACTATCCTTCTCCGTTTATACTTCTCAATCATGTATTTGAAATAGGGTAAATGTTCAGATAAGATGTATTCTGAAACATCTTGTGACACAAGTCAAAGGATTCTTGAATTATTTAGATGATGAACTCTATCTTGCGCATCATTGAGAAATGGAGATAGGACGTATTAAGATAACAAACTAAAGACCGTACTTAGAGAATCCATACTAGATTATCAACTTCAAAAGAAACGGTTAGGGCAAAATGTAGGATCCCGATATCACTCCACTTTATACAATCGATCACGAAATCGAACTAGAAATGAGAAAGAAAGATTAAGTTGTTTAAATCCGTTCCCCATCCTCTTCCTCAACTACGTTATTTAATTCATCTCGAAATCAAACTTGTAATTTAGTATCACCATCTTCCTTAGTTTATACTCCTACCCCACCTTAGATATTTGAAATAGGAAAAAGTTCAATTAAGATGCATCTGAAACATCATGAGGAACAAATCAAAGATATTTTGAATTACTTAGATGAACTCTCTTTTCACCGCATTGAGAAAATGGAAGAAGGACGTACTAATGGTAACGAACTAAAGACCGAACTTAAGAGAATCCGCACTCAGATTATCAGACTTCAAAAGAAGCGGTTAGGACAAAAGGATAAGATTGCCTTTGCTCACTACAGAATTTCCGATCTTGAACAAATCATTAAGAAAATCTAAGCTCGTCACCAAATAGATCAGGAGGATCTTTAGGATGTCATCTACCGGCTCAGAATCAACAAGCTCTTAGAATAGTTATAGCTTTATCCTAGCCATGGGATGTGTGGTATAAATAAAAATGCTTGTCTGTGTACAGTAAGAAGGCAAGTTATTTATAAAGGCAATCCCGTTTCGTATCTTATTATTTCCAACTTATCGCTCTTTCATCATCATTTCCACTAATTGCATCATTATCTCCGTCTTCATAAATCATACCATAACCCCTAAGTGCTTAAAATTCAAAAATAAGCATTTCTCTTTAAGCATTTTAAGCATCACATTTTCTTTTAAATATTACCTTTCAAAACTTGTGATGTCATTCTTACTACGCGTTATCTTGTGTTGATAGAATGCCTCCCAAAAGGACGTCAACATCCGAAACACCAGCCATAACTTTGGATGCCATCCGGCAACTGATTAATGATGGCATTTCCTCAGCTCTGAAGCAATAGGCCTTATTCACTGTTTTGAACAAACTGAATCAGTATTCTCTCGAAGCAGATGTGCTGAGGAAAATAAAGTAACATTTGCTACTGGTACTTTAACTGACGATGCCTTATCCTGGTGGAATGCATATGCCCAACCTATGGGAATAGAGCAAGCTAATCAAACCACCTGGACTGAGTTAAAAAGGCTTCTGACAAACAAGTATTGTCCCCGGACTGAGATCAGAAAAATGGAAGATAAGTATTTTGGACCATAATGGACCATATGACCCCAATATCAAATAAAAATTTGTGGACTATGCAAAATTGAACTAAAAGAAAGTTGTGTTGACTAAGAGGAAGGACTTTTCTTGGACTTGATCAATTGTGAAGAGGTTATTTTGGCCACGGTGTTAATGTAAATTCAGTCAATGGTATTGATATTGTGTTTGTCGAAAAACGTCGGATTTTGTGAAAATTGTTTTGATAAAGGTTAGTACCTAGGAAAAGTCAGTAAGACGTCGCAGGTCATGCCGAAGTATTTGAATGATTATATACATATAGGATTTTTCAAAGAAAAGCATATAAAAAATTATTATATAACAATAAATAGTTATTTGACTTGAAAATTTAATACCATACGAAAGATGAAATTTTCCAAAATTTTCTTAAATCATTACTTTATAAACGTGTGTCCGATTTTAATTGAAGGAAAAGAAGGGATAAACTTAATGAAGATTAGTTGAGGTAAAACTTTGGACATATTAAATAACAAAATATTGAATCCCCGTTATCCCGATAATAAGACAAAACAATAATAAAATATTATTATTTATTTAATTAGTCAGCACTATTCAAGTACATATATATTTACAATATATATGTCGTATCTAGGGAGAGAAGACCGAAAGATGGTTGGAGGGGTGGTTAATACTGGCGTTTACCGCCTTATAAAAACTTTAAATCTTTAGTATCAAATCGACAATCAAGTTAGACGTAATATGAGAGGTGTCGATAATAATAGTTTCACAACAACTAGCACATAAGCATATAGTACAAACGTCACCCACAATATTTAACAACAAAGTAGTACATAACCTAAACAAACAATATAAACACAACCATTCGCACAATCTAAGCACTAAGCAAGTATAGGAAAGAATAAGCGGTAAATGAAAAGAAATAAATAAGTAAAAGGTAAAAGAAAATGCAAACCAACACGAGTGATTTATAGAGGTTCTGTCACTAAACTCCCTCTTCGCTCCTACTCCACTCCCTGGTATCCAACTCTAGAGTACTTCACTAATCAACAAGCTCCTTATGCGGAGAAACTCCTTATACCAATGCTTACCTTATTTTCTGACCTAACTAGATGGTCGAGTTCTTCTCGGGTACAACCAAACCCGGTTAAGATTTATGGCCCTAACATACAAACAATGTGTTTTATGGCCTAAACACATAAACCTGCATCACATACATTATTCTTTCAGACATAAGGCTAGAAGTCGGGTCCTAATCTTAGCTAGAACCAAACATACCACTATCACCAATGTATTTTAAGGTCTAAAATACAAACCAACCCACAATCATATGTAACAAATTTACAAATGACAAACTAGACAACATAACGTTCGGATCTTAAAGATGACTGAAGTTCATTCTCTGTGCACTTGAGGGAAAGGAGGAAAGTAAAAAAGATAATTGTATCAAATTTAAACAAGATTAACCAAGTTGAATGAACAAAGAATTAGTGAGAATCTAAGTAGAGAAAGAAACTGAAGAGAAAGTCATGCAAAAGGGTTGTTATAAAATAGTTTGAGAGTTGACCCACTATTTATAGGAGCTGAAAAACAGCCTGTCAGGAAACGGCGGTCCCAGATATAATGTATCAGTTTCTAAACGACTCCTATAGAGGTCGTTCTCATATCTTGTGCTATTGATCTATGAAGTAATACCCCCGGAAGATCATATTCCGATGTGGCCCATTTGGGGGGTGTTATACCTCATTCTTATTCTTCAACTTTGGACAATCCTTCTTGAAGTGTCCTGGAGCTCCACATTCAAAACAACTATTTCCTTTGGGATTTGCCCCATTGCCCTTCTGAGTATTTGCAACATTTGTGTTGCCAGAACTCTTGCAATCGCGGGCAAAGTACCCTACCTTGTTGCACTTGTGGCACTTCTGAGTACACAGGCCATTGTGGTGAAAATGACACTTGGTACACTTGGGCAAAGATCCCCCATACGGCTTCTTTTCACCTGTCCCCATATTGTAGACCTTGGCGACATTTTGCCTCTTGAAGGGTTGTTGTTGGTGACCATGGTTCTTTCTGGTTGAATCATCAGCCTTCCTTTTGTTGTCAGTCCGCCTTTCCGCATAGGTGCGGAGTTTCTGATCCATAAAGTCGTTGGCCAACTCAATAGTCTCATCCAACGTCTTGGGTCTGGAAGACTTGACACTTCCATAAATGTTATCAGGGTGTCCAATGATGTACTTGTCAATCTTCTCAGTTTCATTAGCAACAAATTTGGTACATATCAGGGTTAGCTCTTGGAAACGTTCAGTTTATGTTGGAACATCGTTCACTTTGACCTTTAGGTTCCACAACTCGATTTCTAGTTTCTTGATTTCACCCTGCGGACAATACTTGTCCGTCATTTTCTTCTTGAGCACTTCCCAAGTCATTGAATATGCATCAGGAACTAAGGATCTTATCTGGCCATTCAACCAAGTCAAAGCAGCCCCTAACAGAGTGCAGGTGGCAAACTTAACCTGATTTTCAATAGCACAACCACTGATATTGAAAACTGATTCCATCTTCTCGATCCACCGAGTTAAACCAACCACGCCTTCAGTTCCTTTGAAGTTTAAAGGTTGACATTTCATGAAGTCAGCGTAGAAACAAGGGCGCGCAGTTTGCACATTCCTTCGGTTATCCTCGTGTGAACTGTGGCTTCCATCTCCATTAGTGGAGTTTCGCAGAAGAGCTTGATCAATCATAGCTTGGACGGATTCTGGAGTCATGTTGTTTGGGTTGGTGTTGTTAGGAGGGGTATTCGGTCCTCGTCTTGTCGTAGGTGCCATGATTCGTCTAAATCACAAGAGACAAAACGTGAGGTCATAATCATGACTAGATATACAATATGTTGGAACCATAAAATCACTTTCACTTCATAATTGAAACTATAAAATAAGATGAGAAAATATTGAAGAAGTTTAGAGAGAAGTTAGAGAGAGAAAGGTAGAGAGAAGAAAAAGATGGATGATTACTTGCAAAATACAATGTGTGAATTAACAAGAACCAACCCCCTCTCCATACTTGGAGAGGGGTATTTATAGTTAATACCAAGAGGCTTTCATGCCTTGGTATTTCTACGGGCCGGGCTCGGGATTACTTTGGGCTTTCACCCGATACACGTGAACGGTTAGATTACATTTAAGAGCCCGTTTACCCATGTAGCCTATTACAACGTATATTATTTTAGTGACCGAGACCTAATATTATTATGAACGAACTTCCATTGTTCGACTCAATATTTTGAGGCTAACAATCTCCCTCGAAGTGAGTTCATTGTGACACTCCTTCATGAGATCAATGAGATTGCTTTTGTCGTTAAAGCTTTGTGATCTTTGTCTCTGTTCTCGTTGTAGGCTGTTCCTTCATGTTTGTGATCTTTGATTATTGAGCCTTTGTCATTGTCTTTCGACTTTCGTCTTTATGACCGAGATCTTTTAAATCTAGTATCCTTTCATTTTGATCGTCTTTGCCCACCTTGCGATCTTGTGTCTTGACCAACATGCTCATACTTTGCATCATCTTGAAAGCTTGCTAACAATCTCCCGAAGCTTATTTTGAGGAGTTATCTTTAATATCAGAGTTTGCGCGGACAGTCTTTTTCTTAATTCTTGAGCTTTCATGATTCTTGAATCTTGATGCTTATAGAATGTCTTTGTAGATTGAGCATGAGCATGTGGTAATGAATCCGACTTCAGCTGGAATGAGGCATCACCATCTCCATCTTTATGTATCCTGAAATAAAACAGTTAGCAATAAAGCGGGTGGACGAATATGGCTTTGTCATTCGTCCGGATTTGGTTAGATTAACCTCCGGTTCCGTAGGACCGTTTTACAGTATAAATATTGTACCTGTGATCAGGTAGATTCAAAGAATCTCCTTGACAGGGTTTCCAGCTCAAAGCGTAGGATCTTCTAACACATATGTATTAGATTTACCATGCTTGCTTGTTCTCATTACCGGAACGTCTCAAAGCAGACAACACGGTAAGAGTGAATCAGATCAGTTACTATCTTTCTGATGAGTCGTCAATTACATTTCCTGGAACATGTTTATTCACTTGAATCGCACTTCGTTTCTTTCAGTTGACACATGTCGATTCATATAGAATCTCGTAAGCACCTACGCAGTGTGTTTGATGATGACACTGATTGGATTGCCATTCGTCATTGTGAATACTTAAGTGTATCACTCTGAATGTTTGGAGAATACAAGGATAATGCGTAGACTCTTGTGTTAACAAGCTTGTGAAATTTAATGTGTTCAACAAGTGTTTGTCATGTGTCGGTAACCCTTTATCACTTCACTTCAATAAGATTAACAAGAAAATTAGGAAGAATGTAGAGAGAGAATCTAGAGAGAGAAAGTTAGAGAGAAAAATGGAATTGGATGATTAACTTGAAATGTTACAAATGAACCAACCACCTCACCTTCCTTGGTGAGGTGTATTTATAGGCTTGCATGCCTTTAGTAATTCTACGGGCCGGGCTCGGTTTTACTTGGGCTTTCGCCCGATACACGTGACCGATTAGATTACAAATAAGAGCCCGTTTACCCGTCTAGCCTATTACAACGTATATTAATTTAGAGACTGAGACCTAATATAATTATGAACGAACTTCCATTGTTCGACTCAATATTTTGAGGCTAACAATCTCCCCCGAAGTGAGTTCATTGTGACACTCCTTCGTGAGATCAATGAGATTGCTTTTGTCGTTGAGCTCTTGTGATCTTTGTCTCTGTCTACGTTGTAGGCTTGTTCCTTCATGCTTTGTGACCTTTGATCTTTAGCCTTTGTCATTGTCTTTTGACTTTGTCTTTTCTGTCCGAGATCTTTAAATCTTTATCCTTTTGTCTTGATCGTCTTTGCTGCCTTGCGATCTTGTGTCTTGACCAACATGCTCATTCTATGCATCATCTTGAAAGCTTGTTTACAATCTCCCTTGATAGACTTGATATCTTTGAAGGAAGATCTTGTATATCAGAGTTTGTGCGGAAGTCTTTGTCATTTAATTTCTTGAGCTTTCATGATTCTTGAATCTTGATGCTTATAGAATGTCTTCGTAGTTTGAGATGTGCAATGTGGTAATGAATCCGACTTCAGCTGAATGAGGCATCACATTCTCCATCTTTATGTATCCTGAAAATAAAACAGTTTGCAATAAGCGGGTGGAACGAATTATGGCTTTGTCATTCGTCCGGATTTGGTTAGATTAACCTCCGGTTCCGTAGGACCGTTTTACAGTATAAATACTGTACCTGTGATCAGGTAGATTCAGAGAATCTCCTTGACAGGGTTTCCAGCTCAAAGCGTAGGGTCTTCTAACACAGATGTACTAGATTTGCCATGCTTGCTAGTTCTCATTAC
Source organism: Tanacetum coccineum (assembly GCA_026074375.1). Classification (NCBI taxonomy): domain Eukaryota; kingdom Viridiplantae; phylum Streptophyta; class Magnoliopsida; order Asterales; family Asteraceae; genus Tanacetum; species Tanacetum coccineum. The sequence continues at coordinate 59,816 of BQNB010014220.1, forward strand.
CGGAACGTCTCAAAGCAGACAACACGGTAAGAGTGAATCAGATAGTTACTATCTTTCTGATTATGTCGTCAATTCATTTACTGGACCTTTATCGATATCCAGTTGACACAAGCTTGATTTCATTTAGATATTCGCAAGTCACTACCGCAGTGCTGTTTGATATGTCCTGGAAGGATTTCCATTCGTCATTGTGAATACTAAAGAGTATCACTCTGAATGTTCTGGCAGAATCACAAGGATAATGCGTAGGACTCTTGTTAACAGCTTGTGAACTTATTGGTGTTCAACAAGTGTTAGAAATGGAATGTGTCCTAATGAGATTTATTTATGGATCTCTTGGCTCTAGACTCGATTAGTGCGTTTTGGTTTTTAGTAATCGGAGGCTGGAGCAGACTGCCACCTATTCAATATTAACTAACTCGGAGTGAGAAAGTCAATAGAAGTCGTGTGTATCTCCGTGACAAATGAGACAAGTTTCTTTTGAGAGAAACCCGAATGGCTGGGAAGGGTTGTGCATTGCATCACTGGGTCCATGATGTCGTCTTCAATGTCAGCAATCAACTTGTGATTCTGACAGCATATGTATTGACCCGGTTTCTGCCTTAAGTTGTGTGGAGGGCTTCTTTCTTTACACCCTTTATCCATACATTTCTTTTTAATTCTTCAACCCCTTCAATGCTTACCAAGACGTCATTACTAACACCTTGTTGTGATTGTTCCAGTGTTAGCTCAATCTTAGTCGGCATTCTTCCCTTATACACATTCAATCTCCATTCATACCTTAGGGCTGCTATTTCTAACTTGGAGTGTCCTTGGGTAGATCCTTCCCGGTTCCGGTTGATCATTGGACAAATACCTAACCTTACCACCTTATGACTTCAGAATCGTCGTGAAATAAGATGTTGTAGGGTATGGGATGTAACAAAAACCTTTTTCGAATAGCACTTTGAGTCTTTTAGATCACATTTTAATTACATTTCTCCCCTTATTTTAAATTCTAAGTCACTTAGTTTTTGAAATACTGTGTGATTAAAATTTGTCTTGAAAAAGCTGTGGGAGAAAATATGGTCAGCATGAATGGTTTGGAACATTATGATAATGTTTTGAATACATAAGAATGGTAAGTTGATGATGTATTCAAGAACATTAAAACGTTGTTTTTCGAAAAACTCCCCCTCAAAAATAGGACCAATTAAGAAATTGTTGTCTTTTGAAAACACTGTGAGGGATGGAGTGTTGAACACACAATTTTGAAAGATTATGAATTGTCATCGAGAAATTCTTGAAAAATTATGTTCAACTTTTTGAAAAACCAAATGTTAGAGGACTTCTCTTTCCTAAGTTTGGGTAAGCGCACTGAAACGGTCAACTATCTTTTTCTTGAGCTAAAAACCATTGATGTCTTGTAAGAAAGCTCAAGACCGAGAACGTTGAATTTCTCGATGTTAGGATAAAGTTATCTTGATAGGATAAGCTTTCCCCTTTTTTTTTTTTTTATTTGAAGTCCGGGTTTTGTACTGATTTGTACATAAGCCATTAAGGAAATTAGAAATGACATGTTTTGAAAACATTTGAACTCCTGTTCGAACTTCATTTTACATTGCCTCGTGTCGTTTTAATCCACATATACTAGGCACGTAAATGTTATCGATTCCAAGAGACATGTCGAGAAGAATATTTTTTGAAACATTTTCTGATTTTTTTGATTTTGTATTTTCTTTTTGAAATTTTATATTTTTGTATTTTTCCCTTCTTTTTTTTTTACAAATATGTACATGTTGATGTTTGATGAGGTATCAAGCAGATTCTTTTGTCAGAACCTCCAGTTCTGCTGGAGTCAAACATCTCATACCAATACGTCTGACGAGATACTGAAACCTTTCTTCGGGAAGGGCTTTAGTAAAACATGTCAGCCAATTTGGTATTCTGTCTGACAAAGTATAATTATAATTTACCGTTTCTACTGTTCTTTTATGAAGTGATACCGAGTATGGATGTGCTTTGTTACGGGAGTGTTGCACGGGGTTGCATGATATTGCTATGGCTGACTGAGAGTCGCAATACAACGGTATTTTATTGTAGTTGAAGCCATAATCTTGAAGCTGTGTCCTCATCCACATTACTTGAGCACAACTTGCAGATAACGCCACGTATTCAGCCTCTGCTGATGACATTGCAGTACAGTCCTGCTTCTTTGACATCCAGCTGACTAACTTATCACCTAGGAACTGTATTCCTCCAGAAGTGCTTTTGCGAGTATCAAGGCAACCGGCATGATCGGCATCTGAAAAAGCTGTTAGATCAAAGCCAGAACCCTTCGGATACCAGAGTCCCATGTGAATGGTACCTCTTAAGTATCGAAAGATCCTTTTAACCTCTTTGAGGTGTTTTTCAGTCGGTCTTGCTTGATATCTTGCACAATAACATACAGCTTGCACTATGTCTGGTCTACTAGATGTCAGATACATGAGTGACCCGATTTTGCTACGATAGTCAGTTTGGTCTACGGGTTCACCACTCAAGTCTGCATCTAATTTAGGTTTCTTTCTTTCCGTAGCCATTGGTGTTCCAATGCTTTTGTCATTTTTTCCATACCATGTTTTTTCAGAATTCTAAGGTGTTCTTGCATGATTGATAAAATACCTCGTGGGTATTTGGTGGATTGAAGTCCTAAAAAGAATTTAATTTTCCCCAATTAAGGACATCTCAAATCTATACGTGCATCAATTTTTCAAAACGTTTTGAAAATTTAGGGTTTGTTTGAAACCAGAAATAATGTAATCATCGTAAATCTGCACAAGTAGAATGTCATCCCGTAATTTTATGTGAATAGGTCGGGTCAATGATACCTTTGTATAATCCTTTGGGAAATCTGTTTTTAGTGTTCATCATACCAGGCTCTCGGAGCTTGTTTTAATCCCATTTGAGCTTTCCTTAGACGGTAAACTTTGTCTGGATGATCAGGATCAAGATTAAGTATTGGTTGTGCAACTTAAAACATCACTCCTTCAATGGACCTTTTTGAAATGCAGTTTGAACGTCCATTTGATAAATAGAATGTATTGTGTGCCTGCTTGTGCGACAAATTCCTGACGCCTCCATGCGAGCCTAACTGGTGCAATGATTCTGCGATATCAATACCCCTATTCATGTGCATATACCTTTAGCGACTTGTCCGTGCTTTGTTGCGAATTACAGTTTGGTCTTCATCCTTTTTGTTTTTCCATAACCACTTTAGCTTGATTACGTTCTTGCCAAAAGGTTTGTCAACGAGTTCCCAGACTTGTAGTCTGTCAAACTGATGAAGTTCTTCCTGCATTGCTTCTATCCATGCAGAATCAGCCATTGCTTCCTTAATGTTTTGCGGTTCAACAATACTCACGGTGAGTGGACATTAACTTTCAGGATCTGTTGCAAGTTGTCGTCTTGTTTGCACTGGCTTGGATGGATTTCCACGAACTTGAGTTAGCGGGTGATCTTTTGTCCATCGGTATTCGGAATTGTGAGGTTGATTGAAGGTATGCACATTTGAATTACCAAGATTGCGTGAGGAAGACTCAGCCGCTTCTTGTACCGGTGTACAAAAAGGATTGGTAAATTCTGCTTGATCATCGTTGTTTTCCTCAGCATGAACATTTGTAGGAGTTGTCGGTTCTGATGTAGGGTGAATGTTCGTTGAAGGGTTTGTGTCTTGTGGAGCAGAATTATCGGTGGGAGAAGAAGACTTGTTGACACGTGAAGTACCATCATTGAAAAATTCATCGTACAAAGGACCAAAAAGAAGATCCAACTCCTGTTGTGATGGAACTGTTGTATCTGCTGAAGGAAAAACATTTTGTAGTTCTGGTGCGGGGTCAGGGTTGTCATAATCTGACGCCTTTTGTCGTTGGGGAACGAGGCCTGAAGTGTCATTAGCAACAGACGTCTCTGATATCTCTTTGATCTCATCAAAATCTGAGAGATGGATTTCAAACTATCAACCTTGTTTCTTGTTGTAGACTCGATATCCCTTTGATTGAGTAGAATATCCTACCAAAATGCACGGATCCCATTTTCTTTCAATTATCCAATTTTTCACATTCTCTGATTAAGTAACATGTGCAACCATAGATGTGAGGTGTTTGATTGAAGGGTTTTCTGCATTAATGATGTGATATGTCGTTTTCTCATGTGTCAGGATGATGATAGATCTGTTTTGAGTATAGCATGCAGTTGCAATTGCTTCAGCCAAAAAAAATAAAGGATGTTTAGAAGCCGAAAGCATCGTTCGAGCAGCTCAACGAGCGTGCGTGGTTTCGTCTTTCGACAACGCCGTTTTGTTCAGGTGTTCGAGGAGTAGAGTTTGATTGCTCAATTCCTTCCTCTTTAAAGAATGCATTAAGTGTCTTGTTTAAGAACTCAGTGCCTCTGTCAGTGCGAACAGAAATTACTAGGGCTTGAAGATTTCTTTGGATCATCGTGAGAAAGTCTTTCAAAACTTCTGGTGTTTCATCCTTGGAACGTAGAAAGAGAGTCCAAGTATATCTGGAGTAGTCGACGATTACCAGAATATATTTCTTCCCATTTATGCTTGCAACCCGCATTGGACCACATAAGTCCATATGAAGCAAATTTAACCGTCCTTTTGGAACTTGGAACAGTCTTTGTACTTGATCTGAACTTCGTTTTGCTTTTACTCACTTTCACAATGAGAACCTAGTTGATCCTGGACATACTTCAGTTTGGTAACCAATCACAACATCTTTCTTTGAAAGTGCAAGTTGATGTAGTCGAAGTTGAGATGTGACAGTCTTCGATGCCATATACCATGTTGAGTTGGTGACTGCTTTAGCATGAGACAGATTGGAGCTGTTGAAGATGTTTCTTGAAGAGATACTTGTATAGAGACAGTTCACGATTACGATTAGTAAGTCGTTTCCCTGATGATCTCTAACAAAATTGTAGATTTCCGAAATGCAAACTCTAAATCCGCATCAAGAACTGACCAACCGAGAAAGATTGTGATGAGACCTTCGATGTAGTAAACCCTTTCGATCGAGATATTTCCTTGAACCAAATCCACCCATATCCAAGTAATGGAGCAAATTGTATCATTGCCAAACGAACGGTACCCAAGTATTTTTCAACAAATTGCTCAGCAGAGTAGTTTGCCCGTCATTGCTTTCTGCATCCAGAGTCAACAATGATAGGATGGTTGTACCAATCATGGCAAGATAATTAGAGGACGATGGAATACATGACAAATTGGATCCTAAGTGTTTGTGAGTTTTAAATGGGACATTAGTTATCTAGATACATTATCTACGGAAAATCTAACATCTTAGAACACACTTCGTTCCTAACTTTAGGTTACCCTTTCCTTTTTGTCTTTAGGAACCCCATGGTTATATGTGAAGGCTTGTTGTGCTATCCACCTTCCATGCCTTATTAGTCTTATTATAAACATCCTATAGTATCTCCTTTGAATTTGTGATAGTGGATTCTGATGCAACGTTTTCTTATTGGTGTTGCAGCAGATTTGTTCGCCTGGACTTTTTGGTTTTTTAGTATAATAGGCACTAATTTGGGGGGCTTCTTAGTTCTAGCATTCACGTCTTTCAAAAAACTTAGAAAACACAAGCATCATGATTCGGAAATTAAACACACATTTTCCACAAGTTAGCACAACAGGCTTAAACATTCAAATTTCTGGAATTTAAAACTGTTCATTACACGCAGTTAAAGACTTTGTTTGATTAGAAAATACTGAAATCCTAGGGTGTTATTCTACATCAGTCTTCTTAAACTTCACCATGATCTAGTGTTGGCACTGACTTATCTTTCATTTGTTTGCTCCTAGGCTGTGGTCTGCTAACTTTTGTTTGTGAGCTACTACTGTGGGATGTAGATACGCGAGGATTAGTATTCTAGAAGTCTGATTCAAACTGTGGTGGCTCTAGTTTGTGTGGTTTTTTTTTAGCTTAATCCCTTGCAATTCGATACATGCCTGGTTTAATCACATTTGTGTTTCTTACAGCTTGCTTTGCTGTTTGAGGAAAATTCTGTGGAGTGACTGGTTTTGATAAACCCTCTGACTCATTAGTTTTTAAAACCGACTTTTTCTTTGCAAAATATTTTCTCTCAAGAGAGTCTGAAAAAAGGAGCCAGTTTTCCTAAAACGATTGGTTTTGGAATCCTTTGAGCATTTGGTTGTCGAACAACAGATGGTTTATCAAACGGAGTTTCCAAGACTTTCCTTTTGTACAGATATGAGTTCTGTTTAAACTCTTTAATTTACCTTGTTTTGTCTTGCATTTGAGCTTTCAAATCTTGTATTTCAAAAATATTTATTGGGGGGGGGGGGGGGGGTGTGGGCGGGGGGGGTTCACGTTCCTTTCGAAATACATTTGATGCCTTTTCTTTGCAAACTGTGTCATTTTTCAGTTGTTCTTGACAGTCTTGTAAAGCGATTTCAAGAGAAATTGAGTGTTTTTCTAATTTAGCAAAACTCTGTAAAAGCTCAGTGTAAATCTCTTTACTTACAAATTCGTTTGTTCAGAAAGCTTGTGTGCAAGACGTCACATTCCATGACTTTATGAAATATAAGCATTGTAACTCCAGTTGATCTCTTCTAAATCAGATGGAAGATTGCAAATAAGACACATAAAACTTCTTTTGCTACACTTTTGCAAAAGCATATCATACATGTTGGAAAATTCTGGCTCTTATCAGATTCAAGATTCATAGGTTATCTTTCTGAGATCATGTACTTTAAATCTACATGCATTTCTTGCTTAAGTTCATGTACAAAGGCGAAACTATCATTCTGAGTCTTAAAGGCAAGGGGCATCAAACATTTCTTAACTAAGATTTCCATATCTTGAGCAGTTGGGGTGTCCGAGATAAGATGCGTCGTTTTGGAATTGTTTTTACCCATGCTTGTTGACGAGTTCGCTCAGATGATTAATGTTGTTTGTTCATGACATTATATGCTTGTTCTACTTTTGCTTAATGATTTAGACCATCTGGTAGAAATCTATGTTTTTGAAAACATTTGTTTTGTTTTTACAAATGATTTTCTTCCATACATTTTCTTTCTGATTTCATTTGCCTGTGGCGAAACTGAATTCATAATGCTGGGTTGGGGGTTTGTAACTTTTCATAAAGACTATTTAACTTGTGTAGTCAATGGTTTGATAAAGTTTTATTCAATTTAGATCGACTCTTGTCAGCAAAGAGTCATGATTTCTTCACTAATCGGGGATGAGTCTGGTTTGCTGGTCAGATTGGTCTTGTGTTATCGCATACAAACCTGGGTGCTCAAAGTGAGCCTTTTTGTGGTCATGGGATTGGTTAAGGAAGGTCTTCATTCAATGTAGAGCTTTGGCGCTAACATTGAATGGTTTGGGATTGATTGACCGTTTGTTAAAACATTTCATTCAGAATTTTTATTTGTGTTCCATTGAATTCATTTTGTCAATATCTTTGTCTTCCCTAAGTTTCAAATCCGTTATTACCTTTGTTTTCTCCTTGACAAGACCTTCGTAATGTGACCTAGTTAAAAGACTCTGTTTGACTAACTCATCGTGTTTTGCTTGGACAACAGAAATTTCGTAGGCCTTAACTTTTAAACCTTCTTGTATGTCAATGTCCTTTTGAGCTAATAGTCCTAGAGTTTCATTTAACTTACGTTCAAGTTTGTCATAGTCAACTGTACGATCATTAAAAGCCTTGTACCTTTCAAACTCAGTCTGTTTGTTTTGAAGTGCAACTAAACAACTATCCCGGATACTATTAGATTCTCCCAGAGTTCTACTAGTTTCCGCAAGAATAGATTTGCACTCAGTTAACTCTTGAGTCAATGTTGCATTTGCTTTCTTTAATTGCTTTTGTATCTTTTTGTTTTCATCGACATCAAGTTTTAAATTAGCAATTAAATTAGCAAGTGCAACACGCTCATCATCACATTCTACATCATGTTGTCATTGAATTCATTATACACATCTCCGGTGAGTCAGAATGACATTTTCTATATACCCTTTTCACATGCAACATGTGTTATAATAGATTCATGATTGTCTCAAAATGTTGTAAGTCATTGGGCAAACACATTTGAATCCGTATGTAGGGTACCTGTTCCAATGGCTCAGCGTCATTGCCTGAGTCTGCATTAGGAACTCTTGTATCTTTGACCATGTAACTGTAATGTGCTTCCACTCTTGTTCATCAATTTCTTCATCCGTGTCTTGACTAGCCAGTCAGATTGCTCTGCTTGTAGTTGAACACCTTTCTCAGCTTGTTTACATAGCAACATCTTTTCCTTGTGATACGTAGAGTCTTTACCCATTTTGGCTTTCTGCATTCCTTACAGTAATGCAAAAAAAAAAAAATTCCTATGCAATTAAAGCCACTGTATCCCAGCCCGGTTGCACTACTGGATCTACCCTACTGTTTCCCTAGCCCCAACAAATTTATTGCCCTCTGATTCCCAAAGTGTTCAGTCTGATTGTCTTATTGTACCTTGGAGTAGTATCACCCACTTTTATTGTTCCTGGTGTTTGAGGATGTTCTGAGTTGTTTGTGGTAGGTTTGTAGGAGTTTCTTGAAGTACTTTGGCCAATGTGAGCAATTTTCTTTTGCATATCTTTGTCCTTCTGAGCTGTTCAGGATCACTGTCTTCTCAGAAGCTGACGCAGATAGAGGGGATGTGATTGGTTGGCTATCTCTTTGCTTTGTATCTGTAGCTGCATGAGATCTGGTTGGAAGTGATGCTTTTGATGTTGGTGCATATGATTTGTGAGACTTTGATTGATTGATAATAGGGTCTTGAAGATGTTTGAGCAGTAGCACAAGTGCGACATGGGTTAGATTACTTGGCCATTCTCTCAGAACGGAGTTCATTAACTTCCTTTCGGGTATTGTTTACAGATGTCAAATAGGCGTTATGTATGAAAACTTCATTCCAACTTGTGTTGTTGCTTCACAATTGTGACAAATCTGGATCTTTCTGGTTAATGTTGCCTGAAGAAAATTGAACATTGACTTGCATCGTTGCAACTGTCAATTGTTTCTGATCATTTCATTCATCAATTTTGTAGAATCTGTGTAGTAGGACTCAATTGTTTCTCCATCGTGGAGGTGAATTGTCCAAAACTCCCAAAAATAAGTTTGTCTTGACATCTTTGAATATTGAGTGATTCAACCTTGTTGTAGCCTTTCGATTGGCTTACCACATTTCTTGAGATGTTATGAATGCATCAACAGTTGAGTATATTTCATCTCCAATTCCAGTCAATATCAAATGAATCGCTTCTTTTTCTGATTCATAATGAGCTCTGTTCTCAGGAGTCATATTCGTAACAGTCTCGACTGTTGTTTGTTCAGGAACTGCTGGAGAATCCTCTGTAGCAGGAACAGCTGGTGTTGTGACAAACGTTGGAGTGTAGGGACCTTTAAGAATGCACTTCCGTAAGGCATCTCCATTTGGTCTTATATCAAGTATCGTAAGAACGTTGATCGCCATTGTGATTATCGGTCCTATTGCAAGACATTGGTGGACGATCCATTGAACCTGCCATTCCATTTATGTTTGTTATGCATTTGACTGTCGGTTGTGGAAGTTACACTTGGAGTTGTCATGATGAATGATTAAAGAATTATGAAGTGAAAAATGATTGAAGGATCTTAAGTGTTATGAGGTGTTGATTGGATTGTGGTTTTAATTGAAAGTAATTAATTTCCACGGGATTTTACAAGTCAAGGATTTAAACCGAGAAATTGAGTTCTTTCGCGGGATTTTACAAAATCGAGAGAAAACCGTGAAAAGTTAATTGTTGTTGTTAAAGTTTGTTGATTATGTGTCCTTGTAGTCCAAATTAAAGTCCAAAGTCCTTGTATTTAGTCCATGAAATTGTTAACATAGATTCACCTTATAACATAAGATCGGAGGCTTGGTAATATGGATAAGAAAGGTATCCTTATTATTAGAGAGAAAAAAAGATAAGAGATGGGAAGAGTGTGTGTTGTTGTGTGAAAACACACACACACACATTTTTACAAAAGTGAGCTTGAACCTCCATGGAATATGGAGGGGGTTATTTTTAGTCCTAGTGACGCACAAATATCATAGCTGTCGTTATTAGTCCCTATGTGTCACGCTATAAATAAACTAATGTAATTCCGGATTTGTCACCATATTTTAAGGCTAACAATCTTCCCCCAATATGTGGACACATACGGAATTACTTACAATGTTCCTATCATGTACAAATACAACACAAATAAAGTCTTCCAAAGCACTTCCAAAGCTGAAGATGTCTTCTGAGTTCTCTTTGTCTTGAAACTTGTACTCCAGCTTGGATCTTCATTGTCTTTACTTGTACAGGAACCATTTTAGTATGCATGAACTGGATTAACTTCCCCCCAATTCGTGCAGCATGTCTCAAAAAGCTTTCTTCATAGACTCCTTTTTGGCGAAGTTTCTGAATCGCCTTCCCCTCAAACCATCATCCCTATCTTGAGTAGATTCTAAAACTTTGATGTAGCTTGAACAATCTTCTACTTGTCATTGACGTGCACAGCAGAATTTTGTAGAAGTTAAACCACACCAACGACCACTGCTTCTTGTCATCTGGGCTTGGTGAATATTCAGTTCAGGGGTTACATGCGAGAAATCAGCAAACTTTTCTTCCTCTCGTTGGATAATACTTCATAAACCATACTAAACATTTTAGGGCTAACAAACTTCCCCCTGGAAGTTGACATGGTAACATCAAGGTCAATTAAATCCCAGATGTACACATTTTCCCCCATGATGGTTGCGAACTCTCGAAAGCATCATTGTCGTGTACGTCCATATACTCGAGAAGTTCTAGTCATAAGCACAAATCTTGATAAACAAAAGAATCATTACCCTCTTGACTTCAGAAACCGTAGTGGAGTTGAAGCAAGAATCAAGAACACTTGGTATAATCAAGGTCTTGTGAATGAATGTCATCGAAGAACTTTGAAGATTTTGCTTAGACTGTGAGTTTCTTTGTCTTGGATACGCACAAAAACTACCCGTGAGAAGTTGATTACATCTAAACCATTAAACTCTCTGGCTAACTTACCAACTGTATATCTGCTGGCATTTTTGTGATCACTTGTGAAGTAAACCCGATATACCAAATTTGAAAAAGAAGTGAAATCCCCCAAATTTGTTACTTAAGCTTGCACTGTTGTGATTAAAGAACGGTGCAAGATTAGATCTTTAAGTACTCTATACCCACTCCGAAAGTATGAGAAGTACAACACCTCTTGAAGTTATCCACATCGACTTCTGCGTGTGACACTGAGTACTACAACGTAACTCCTTTAAGTGATAGTTATCCAGGTCTGCAACCAACCACCCCTGACTGCTGGTAACTAGATAATTCAAGTCTTAATCGTAAGCTGTATACGTTCAAGCAAGTCATCAATCGATAGAAAATAGAAGAAAGTCTCGATGATGAAATTAAGGTAGAACGCTTCGTGAAAATCTAACTTCAAGCTCAATTACAGGGATACCAAAATCCACTTCGTAATCACATGTCATCTTAATCAAATCGGCTAGCCAATTATGTCATTAAGTGAAATCTTTTCAGGATCGTTTTGGATTTAAGTGTTGTTGTGGTGTGGTGTGTTTTATGGTTGTTGTGTTTATGGTCTTGATCTGATTGTAGGTGTTTGTTTGTTGTTCTTGTTTGATTATAATTACCCAAATTCGGTTTCATATGCCAAAGGTCCGGTCACATGCCCACTGATCCGGATCGACCTCTAATCACAATTGACTTTAGTCAAAAAACGCAATGATCCTCTAATCAAAACGCAACTTTCTTGATCAAAACGCAATGAATAAAAAATTGGGCAGAGTAACGTTGAGTCAAAACGCAGTCGTGGTCTTCAAAACGCAACCTGTAGTCAAAACGCAACGAGTCAAAACGCAACGAGTCAAAACGCAACGAGTCAAAACGCAACGAGTCAAAACGCAACCAGTCTCAAAACGCAATGAGTCAAAACGCAGTGAGTCAAAACGCAACCAGTCTCAAAACGCAATGAGTCAAAACGCAGTGAGTCAAAACGCAATGAGTCAAAACGCAATGACTTTTGTCAAAACGCAACGACTTTTGTCAAAACGCAACGACGAACACTCCTTCAGTTAGGCAAAACGCAGCCAAGAAAAAATCTTCAAACTTTCTTGTAAGCTACGAAATGATGTTAAAACCACTTAGTAATGATGCAAGGAAGTGATCTAAGCCCAAAAGTACAAATCTTTAACACTTTTAACCACAAACAAAGATCAAATCTTGATTTTTGTTGCCATTTTTTCGAACCAAAAAAATAACCAAACCAAGCCACGAATTTGATCTTGTTTGACCACAATAATCAGTAGATAAACAACACGGATTCCCCCTATGCTCTGGTGCCAATTGTTAACACGATTCACCCTCTAGAACAACGGATCCGGAGGCTTGGTAAAATGGAAAAGAAAAGTATCCATATTATTAGAGAGAAAAGAGATGAAATGGGAAGAGGTGTGTGTGTTGAGAGAAAACACACACACACACACACACTTTTAAAAGTGAGCTTCACCCCTCCATGGAAGTATGGAGGGGGTATTTATAGTCCTAGTGACACACAACTATCATAGCCTGTCGTTATTAGTCCCTATGTGTCACGCTATATATTAAACTAATGTAATTCCGGATATGTCACCATATTTTAAGCCTAACATCATGTAATGTGTCCTAATGAGATTTATTTATGATCTCTTGGCTCTAGACTCGATTAGTGCGTTTTGGTTTTAGTAATCGGAGGCTGGAGCAGACTGCCAACCCCCCTCCCCCCCATTCAATATTAACTAACTCCGAATGAGAAAGTCATAGAGTCGTGTGTATCTCAGTGACAAATGAGAAAAGTTTCTTTGAGAGAACCCGAATGGCTGGGGAATGGTTGTGCATTTGCATCACTGGTTCTATGATGTCAGTCTTCAATGTCAGCAATAAACATTGTGAATTCTGACAGCATATGTATGCCCGGTTTCTGCCTTAGTTGTGTGGTGGGCTTTCACTTTCTTAGACCTTTATCCCATACATTTTTTTCTTTTTTTAATTCTTAATACCCCTTCAATGCTTACCAAGACGTCATTACTAACACCTTGTTGTGATTGTTCCAGTGTTAGCTCATGTCTTAGTCGCATTCTTCCCTTATACACATTCATCTCCAATCATACCTAAGGACTGCTATTTCTAACTATGGAGTGTCCTTGGGTAGATCCCTCCGGTTCTGGTTGGATCATAGGACAAATACCTAACCTTACCACCTTATGTCTTCAGAATCGTCGTGAAATAAGATGTTGTAGGGTATGAGATCGTAACCATAAAACCGTTTCTGAATAGCACTTTGAGTCTTGAGATCAACAATTTTAATTACATTTCTTCCCCTTATTTTAATCTAAGTCCCTTTGATTTTTGAATTTTGTTGTGATTAAAAATTTGTCTTGAATAGGCCATGGGAAAACGTTGAAGCTTAGATGAAATATTTGAGAACTGTGTCATCTTGATCCCCTTCAATTTTACATATGTTGACACCAAAAACTATTGTGTACATAAGTTGTAAAATCGTATAAAATTGAGGCTTGACACTTAGTCATCTTATAACATCATTCTATTGAATTGTCATTATAGACACTGGATCATCTTATAACAAATATTCTATTGTTACTTGACATTATTATTGCCAATTTGTTATTAAGATCTGATTTTTGATAATGTTTTGAATACATAAGAATTGTCGTGAGATGATGTATCCAAAATCATTAAAACTTTGTTTTTCAAAAAACTTCCCCTCAAACATTGACTCATTTTGAAAATGACACCAATTGTAGAAGAATTGTCTTGAAAAACTTTATGAGGGATGGAGTGTTGAACATACAATTTTGAAAGATTTTGAATTGTCATTGAGAAATTCTTGAAAAATTGTGTTCAACATTTTGAAAAACCAAATGTTAGAAGACTTTTCTTCTAACTTTAAGGATAAGCGCACTGAAACGTACACTTTCCTTTGTCGTTCGGGTACAAGTTATAATCTAAGAGCAATTACAAGTCATAAAGAAAAATAGAAATGACATGTTTTGAAAGCATTTGAAACTCCTGTTTGAACTTCATTTACACGCTCGTGTCGATGTTAATCAACATTTCTAGGTACGTAAATGTTATCGATTCCAAGAGACATGTCGAGAAGATTCTTTTTGGAAATTTTTGTTTTTTTTTGATTTTGTATTTTTCTTTTTGAAATTTTATATTTTTGTATTTGGTTTTATAAAAAATATTTACATGTTGACCTCAGCATTGTTATGTGATGGTGGGATAGTATTTCCAACTCTTGTCATGATGTAGCTGTCTTGTCTGCTGGAGGAACAACTTTTGGAACCAGCTTTGAACTGGATGATTCATTGTTGTGGTCGTGAATTCCGAGTTCTAAACTATTATGATCAGAAGTCATTGCTTGTTCATCAGATCAAAATTCCTTAAAGCCCTGGTTTATGAGATATCAGTCTTTTCAGCAACCAAACTCCAAGTCTTTCCTTTTTAGGATTGAAATATGTACCTGTACTTAAGTTAAGAGTACCTGCACTGACATCAAGAGTTTGTTCGCATTCATATTGGTTAGTGATATCTTCATTTGAACCATTTATGGGTTCACTGTCAATCTTGGTTGTGCTAGATGTGAATATCTTTCCAGTAGGACCCCACCTAAGACCAATTGTCTTGAAAATTTTACCCGTTGATTTCCACCTAAGACAAGATCTAGGAGTCATTGTTTTCTCATGCACAACAGAAGTCTTTTTGATTGAAAACCTATGTCCTTTTGGGATCCATCTTTCTAGTTTCTTTGCAACACTTATTTTCTCTACGGGGTTTGTTTCTATTCATTGTCTTATTGGATGGAACCTTAGCATGTGAGTTGACTTTATTTAGGAATTTTGTTACACAATGATCATGATTTGCATTAAAGACACATTTCTGACATGTCGAGCAAACAAAATGTTTGGAGTCAGAAATTTTTTTAGAATTCCTAGAGTGTTCTGCTATGGGCACAATATTTGTCGTTACATAACTAATCTTAGATGCAGGTCAATTCCTAGACTTTTGATTATCGATCCTAGGTTTTGATTTGCTACCATTAGCTGTGCTTTGTAATCTAGCAGAAGGCATCACACTAGGTTCTGAACTCCTACCCTTTTCTTGTGTCTTTTTCCCAACTTCATCTAGATAGTGATTATAAACCATGTCATTTGAAATAAATCTTGGCATGTTCTTTAAACTATTCCTAGATTTGCTAGACGCACTCACATGATGAGGTTTTACAACAGTAGAGTCTCTTTCCTTAGGCAAATAATATGTAGTGACTAGTTTTGACAAATCGTTATTCACATCAACTTGGGAGGCAAATAGTGGTTTTGACATTCTAGGTCGCTCAGACTTAAACGCAGTCGGTTGTCTAACAACTGATTGGTTTCTATGTGGTTGTAAAATTGGTTTCCCTAAGATTGATGATCTTGAAAACTTAGTATTCACACTATTCCCTGTTAATTTTCTTAACTCATTTTTTAATGCTGCAATTGCAAACCCCTTTTCCTGAAGTTGAGCTTTGAATTCATCATTTTTTGCAATCAAAGAAGTTATCTGTTCTATAGTCTTAGTTCTCGTTACTTTGATAGAATCATACAAATCTTTGTAATGCTTTTTCAAAGTCTCATTTTCCTTAAGTA
>BQNB010014221.1:0-49613 GCA_026074375.1 Tanacetum coccineum
GTCTGGTATGTGTTTAATTACACATACCTTTTACCTTTAAAAACGAGCTAAAATAACCAAAAACGGACTTAAAATGCCAAATATATGCTTGTTTTGCTAATTGTATTGTGCAGGAACGGATATCTAAGAAAAAGACGAAAAACGAAGCCAAAACGACAAAACCGGACTCGGAATGGAAAAGCAGGAAAAAGACAAAGTCAAAGTCCAAGCCCAAGTGTAGAAAAGTCAACCCAAGTCAACCCCGAAGCCAAAAGTCAAGAAAAGTAAGTTTAGGGACTAAACTTGTAAATCCCTAAACTTATATTAAAAGAAGAAAAGAAGGAAATGAAGAGAAGGGGTGAAACTGCCAATTTGTCAAAGTTATACCCCAAGGGCCAAAACTGCCAAGGTCCAATTCCTATAACAACCAAGGACGTGTGATGCAAACATTGTTATCACTTTGAGGGGCCAAATGTGGCAACCCTCAAAGTTATTAACACTACAAGGACGTATTCTGCAAACAAAACACACACTTTGAGGGACCATTATTGCCAAACCCACAAACCTTCACCCTGTTTTCAAACTACTGTTTATCCCCTTCACCCATTTCCCGCCAAAAACCTATAACCCCACCCCTGTCGCTTTCTCACCTTGGTTGACCTCCAACATACATCCAAATCTTTCACCATCTTAAACCCCACAACCCACATGGCTTTAAAAACCACTGTGGCAATCCCTAGCTTCCTAATTGGGTTTTGAATTAAACGGCCAAGATGAATTTGAAGATTTTGAAGGGCTAAGATCAAGGACTCGTTTCTCCCCTCTCATAACAAGCACAACAAACACAGAAGTTAGCCTATAAAAGAGCTGAAGACAGAAGACCCATCTATCTAGTTTTTAAGTAATTTTTCATAGTTTTTCAAAGTTATTGTATTTTTCAAAGTTCATGTAATTTAAATTCTGTTAAAAACCCTTGTATTATGTTTTAAAAAGTTTAATGAAAAGTTATTTAAGTTTATTTAAATTCTGTCTTATTAAAAGCTCTTATGAATAAATTCTGTCAAAGCAAATGAAGAAGGTCTAAACCTGGAAAAGACCTTGGGTTTAAGCATTCAGAACCACTAAGACTAGGGGTTTTAGGATTAGGATTTAGTTCCTTGGCATTTGGATTTTGGTAAGTTTTTAAACCTCTTGTTACTGTTGCATAGCTTAATAGCTTATTCATGTGCTTATTAGTGCTTAAATCCTATTAACTTTTGCTTATTTGTCTTTTAAATAATTAGTTATTAAGCTGTTTTCATCTTGTTTTAAAATTTTCATTTTAAAATCTAGCTTAAAATAGAAAATTAGATATTTAAGGGGGTGTTTGGGTTAACAATGAAAACGGGTCAAAATGGTTTTGCATGGGTTGTGGTCACAAAGTTAGTTTTAGCTTAAGTTTTTAAGCTCATTTGAGTCTGTTTTAAAAAGTTTTTAAGTTTCAAAACTGTTTTTCAAAGTTTTTTAGCTATTTTCAAAACTGTGGTTTCTAAAAAAGGTATACAATGGCTTATTTAGATAAGCCATTGTATACTTGAGTTTTAGTGACATAAAAAGAGTGCATTGTGTGTCTAAACAAGGTATAAACAAAAGCTTTAAGTCACTTGACTTTTTAAGTCAATACTGTCAAAAAAGTTAAGTGTAAATTTTTAAGCAAAAAGCTCATTTTTCATCTTCAAAAATCAGCATGTTTTCCTTATTTTTAGAAGCTTAAAGTTTGAGCATAAGCTCACTTTAAGCTGTTCTTTATCTGTTTTAACCAAGTTTTTAAATTTGAGCTTATTTGACAGCTTATTTGAAGCTGTCAAATTAGCCCCTTGTTTTAAGCTTGATTTCCCCTGGTGCTAGGGGCCAGCTTTAAGCCCTTGCATTCTAGCTTTTTAGTGTGCTCAAGCCCAAGCTTTTGGCTTATTTTGAGAGCCCATAAGCCCTTAGATAAGCTCTCTCAATTTCTGTCCTTAAAAAGCTTATTTGATAGCTTATTTCTAAGCTCAAATTAGCCCTCTCACTGTTTTGCCTAGTCATAGTGTAGGGACTGCTTATTTCATTTCTTGGCTTATTGAGCTTATCTCAATGGCTTATTTGTACTCCTAGTTGCTTATTAGGATAGTATAGTTAGTTGTTGTGCTTATTTCCTTTTTCCTTGCTTATTTAGAGTCAATAGTTAGTAGCTTGTTGCCTTTAAGCTTGTTTTAGTTTCTGTCCAACTTAAGCTCTTCTTCAAGCTTATTTAGTTTTAATTTCTAGTGCTTATCTAGGTTAGTTTAGGTTCTTTTAGCTTATTTGTCCAAAGGTTATCTTGTTAGCTTAAATGTCCACAAAGCCAAAATGACTTAGCCAATTTAAGCTTTAAGCTCATATTTAGCATTCTGTCGTTTTAAAAGCTTATTTTTAGCTTATTTATAGCTTTTCAGAAAAAGTTGTAGTTGAGAAAGTTGTTAAGCCCCACGAGCTTAACAACTTTGCTTTACAAAGTTTTTCCAAAAAAAAAAGAAAGGAGACAAGGGGTTACCCGGGTGAGCAAGACTCGAACCCGGGTCTCTACCCTCGTACACCTTTCTTTTACACACACACATACCGCTGCGCCCTTGGGACTTTTCTGTTATAGTCTCAAGGGCCAGGGTACTTATACACATTTTGGGCTTATAAGCCTATAAGCTGTTAACAGCTTATTACGGGCTTATTAATAAGCCAACTTTTTGTTTCTCATTTTTCGTAGGTTTATTATAGTGTAAAGTATTTTTAGTAAAATTTTCAGAATTTTTCGAAGTCATTTAGTATTTTTTATAATTTAATTTCGTTAAAAGTTTAAAAAATTCATAAAAAATACAAAAATTATCAAAAAAAATATTTTTCTTTTTTAGAAAATTTTATTTAGTCATATAGTTTGTAGGAAAAATATAAAAATTTTCGTAGGGTCATTTTTATAACTTTTTGCTTTTTAAAGAACGGGCTCGGGTGCGGTTTTTTGTCTTGACTCGTTTTTGGGTCAAACGACCTCCGTTTTCGGTCTAGTCTTTTTCATTCTTCGTTATTTGTCTCCTAGAGTAGTTTAGAAGTGAAAATTTCTTCGTAGGGTTAATTTTGAAGTTTTTAGGTTTTTCCCCCTTTGTTCGGGGTCCGTGCTCTCGTTTTTTAGCTTAATTTCATATTTTTTAGGATTTTCTTAAACGTTTTTGTTTGTTATTGTCTAATCTACCTTTCCACACTCTCAAATCAATTCTCTCCTTCAAACTCAAATCTCCCGACTGTATCGATTTTCCAGCACAGCCTCATTGGGGATTAACGACCCGGGAATAGTCTATACTGCTCCTGGTTTCATTGATTTTTGTTTTTTTTACTAATATATATTTTATTATATATTATATATATTTAGTAGAACTAAAAATTAACTAATCAGTATCAAAAATATGACCAAGCACACTGAAAACTTGTTTTTAGGTCTTCTATTAATAGTGTCTAGAATTTGGCTGATACGACGTATCGAGAGTGTTGGATATGACGTATCAAGGGTTTCTTGGAGTAAGGACCAAGTTCAATATCTTCCAAAATATTTTATTACTATATTGTGAATACGGCGTATAGAATCTTCTGGATACGGCGTATGGACTTTGATTCTTTGTGGTTTCTTGTGAAGTGCAGGCACAAATATGCCGTATCTTCCTTTATAGATACGGCGTGTTGGTTGTCAGAATAGTATTATTCAAATGTTTTCGTTTAAGCTCTAGAATGCATGCCTTTTTGCTAATCTTCACAAAGTACTCCATAATTACTGCATTTCTCAAATATAAACGATTAAGTACCAATTCTTGCAATAATTATACAAAATGGGTTATTTACATGGGATAAATAATCTATAAAAGTGATTTTATTTGATGTCATCATCTGTTTACACCCGACGTAAATCACGTAAGGTATGTACGAACAAACATTAAACTTGTAAGATGATCAAAGATAAAACTTTTTGTCTTAAACCTTATATTTTTAAAAATGTAATAAAACTTTTTTATAATAATAAGAATATACAAAATATTTTTATTAATAAGGAAATGTTTTATTTAATTAATAAAATATTTAAATCTTGTTTCCCTCCCCCAAAAATGATAAAAATGCACCAGATAAACATTTTCCTCACTAGAAGACAAAAAAGGAGCGTCTACATAGGACGGACCCCTTATAGAGAGTGCGGCTCCCAGATATATCTAGTATCATGAGACCGTCTGCAGTGAAGATGCTCCCATCCCTTGCCTATAAATATCGGAGTGTTCCCAACATTTTTGGCAACCCTTTTGCAAAAATATCTTTCACTTCTTTCTCTCTCTAAATCTCACTACATCTCTCTACATCTTTGATCATTTAACTTGTTTAATCTTGTTTAAATGTGATCCAATCTTCTATCCATTCTTTCTTTCCTCAAGTACAAGAGAAGAACTTTCGTCATCATCAAGATACGAAGTTATGTAATCTAGTTAGTCCGTTTGTAACATTTGTTACATATAGATACAGTCCATGTCTTTCAATCTTTAGTAGTAACTAGATTTGGCTAGTGTGTTAGTCCGGAACATATGTGTGTGATCCGGTTAGTATTTAGTCCTCTAAATACAAGTGTGGGTGGTAGATTAGTTCTAGCTAAGATTAGGACTCGACATCTAGCTTAGTGTCAGAAAATAATGTAAGCGACACGATTTATGTGTTTAGGTCTTAAAACACAATGTTTGTTATGTTGGGCCATAAAACATAACGGGTTTGGTTGTACCCGAAGAAGAACTCGATATCTACCTTAGTGTTAGAAAATAATGTAAGCAACTTGTAAAGTTTTCTCCACTGAGAAGGGAGGTTTTTGACTAGTGAAGTAACTCTCGAGTTGCATACTCGAGGAGTAGAGTAGGGCAAAGAGGAGATTCATGACCAAACCACTATAAATCATCATGCTTTTACTTATCTCTTTACGCTTTTATTTATATTTATCGCTTTATTTTTATATTTGCATTGTGTTTATGATTGTGTGGATAGTTGCGTATATTGTGTTAAATGTGATTGTGTAGTACTTTGTAGTTAATATTGTGGCTGTGCTTGTATTGTTAAGATATGCGCTAGTTATAATAAATCTATTATCAACACTTCTTATATTGCGTCTAACTTGATTGGCGATTTGATACGAAAGATCTAAAGTTTTTAAACGAAAGCGTATTCACCCCCCTCTACGTATTCTACAAGCTCCTAGAATTGAGACTCTTCAATACCACCTCTAGGACGTCTTCGAAAAGAAACCGCAAAGTCTGGATTTTGGAACTTTTGCGCAACTGAAGCATCCTTTTGAAGATCCAAGTTAAACAACCTGTTAAATTTCACTTTGAAGTAAACGTCACCTAACCACTTGTCATACCAAAAGTTAGAATTATTACCATTACCAATCACTTTCTTGTAGAACTCTAAAATATCCACACCCATAGATTTAAGACTAGCGACTGCTTTATGAATCGTGATCCAAATAGAACAACCGATACAAGTTGGGGGAGGCTGGTCAAGAGAGCCATTAGAACCATGAATAGCTTTGATGACGCTAAGCTAGAGACCTGATTGAGAGGTGTAGGATAGTATCACTCACACAAACAATGATTATATTAAGAAAGTCTAGAGAGAAAAAGAGGCTGTTTAGTTTTCTCGAGAGAGAAATAGATGTAATAGCATAAATTTGAGAAAACCAACACCCTCTTCATGTATGGGGAGGGTATTTATAGTTACAAGAGTGGGTTGGGGTGTTGGACTCCATGGGTCATCCATGGGTCGACCCGTTTCCTTTCTAAACTTAATATTACGAATACTACGAGCTAAGAACTAATATATTGGTAGTGATCAAGTCTTTTCTTGATTCCTAACAATCTCCCCGTAAAGGAGGTCACTTCAATTTACAATTGACTTAAACTTAGCATTCTATGAATGTTCTTTAGTCTTGCTCGTAGTCTTGATTCTTTGATCATTATCTTGTGACTTTATGTAGTGTTTCTTGATCATGAACTCGTTCCTACATGCTTGGTAGACTTGTGATCTTAAGCCTTTATCACATGATCTTTTTCATCTTGAGATCTTGACTCTTTATCATCACTTGATTATCTTTATGATTCTTTGCCTTCTTGCGTTCTTGTGTCTTTGGACCAACATGCTTATACATTTCTTCATCTTGAAAGCTATCTAACAATCTCCCTTGATATGCGTTAACTTGAACACTTTGTGACTTTAAGGAAGACGTTAAGTATCAAAGTAGCGAAAGACTCCAGTAACATGTACTTAATCTTTCATCATTGTCAATCGAACATGAGCATGTGGTTATGAATCTGACTCAGCTGGAATTGGGAACTGCCATCTTTGTATAAATTTGCAATTAAGGGTTAGTAATAAACAGTTTATATGGACGCACATGGCTTTGTCATTCGTCTAGGTTCGGTTGCAATAACCTTTGGTTTCCTGTTTTATTGTATGAATAATGTACCTGTGAGTAGGTAGATTCAAAGAATCTCCTTGACAAGGTTGCAAGCTGCACCAGCTAGTTCTCGTTATCGAAATGTCTCAAAGCATATAACATGATAAGAGTGAATCAGTTAGTTACTATCTTACCGATTGAGTCGTCAATTCATAAACTGGACCAAATCGATATCCACTTGACACAAGTTTGATCCATATAGGTTCACGCAAGTCACCTACCGCAATGCTGTTTAATGTTGACACTGGAAGGATTTCCATTCATCACTAACAAATGCTAAAGAGCACCACTCTGAATGTCCTGGCAAGATCACAAGGATAATGTGTAGGACTCTTTATTTACCAATCGTGTTTACAGTTTATGAACAACGAGTGTAATTTAGAATTGTGTCCTAATGAAATTTATAAATTGATACCTTTGGCTCTATACTCGTTAAGTGCATTTTTGTTTTAGTGATCGAAGGCTGGACCAGACTGCCACATTTTCAATACCAACTAACTCAAAGTGAGAAAGTTGATAAAAATGTGTTTAATCTTCATGAGAAATGAAACAAACTTATTTTGAGAGAAGCTTGAGTAGCTGGGAGGGTTGTGCATTGCATCACTGTCCATGATGACTCTTCAATACCAGCATTCAATAGTGTGATTCTAGAAGCATATGTATTGACCCGGTTTCTACCTAAAGTATATGGAGGGTTTCTTTCTTTACACCCTTTATCCTTATATTTATTTTTAATTCTCTACCCCATTCAATGTTAAACCAATGCGTCCTCATTATCACCATGTTAGGTTTGTTTTGGTGATAACTCATGCCTTAGATAACATTCTTCCCAATCTCACTTTACTCCTTTTGTATATCATACCTAATGACTTTTACTCTATCTATTGGAGTGTCCCTAGGTAGATCCCTCTAGTTTTGGCTGGATTATGGAACTAATACCTAACCCTAACCGCCTTATATCTCCTTAATAAACATTACTTGGTCAGTCATTTGGTATTGCCATTGTAACCGTAAAATCACTTGAAAATCAATCAAAGTACCCGTTATATAAATAAAAACATTTGTACTTTGATAGTTTCATTTTTCATAACTTCTCCCCTACACATGTGCATCGCTATTTGAAAGCATTTTGCACATGAAAGGAGGAGACCCCACTTGAGTCACAAATGATCATGTTTATAGTTGCATATTTTAATTACCTTTTCACCCCTATCAAAAATGTCAATCTCTTGATATTTTGAATATCAATTGATTAAAATATTTCTAAAAAGTTTTGTGAAGAAAAATGTGATCTTAATTAACATGTTTATTAGGAACATTTTTATGCTCCTCCTCAACTTATGAGGTACTGGTATAGTGTTGAGTAGACAATTTTAAAGATTTTGAATTTATTGAAAAATTCTTGAAAACTTGTACTCGAACACTATATACTTATTATTTTACACTACATATTTACATATTAACACAATAATGAACGAGACGTGACCTGAAATGAGCAAACCTAGAATGACAAATTCATTCTGTCCACGTTAGCAGTCTGTAGTCCGTCTCGATTCTTGTTCCACCAACAAAGCATTCTAAACTCCTCATTATTTGTCTTTCCAGCAATGTATGATTGATCTTTTTCAACATGTAAGTTGTCCTTTTCTGATCCTTTTCAGTCAAAGCTCTTTTTCGGCATGCTTGCATTATTGTAGCCTAACACGAAGTTATACAGCCTTGTATTCAGAATATCACGAACTGGCTTTAGCATCCTATCACTAAACTTGTATAACTCATCATCCCTCATCAAATACTTGCCGTTGTTCTTATTCAAATATACCACACCTCTGCGTTTGTACAGTATGGTGTATGGCTCTTTGACGTTAAGATCAACACATCTAACTTGTGGCCTTGTGATGTTTAGCTTTGTTTGATAACTTTTGACTCTAAGTTGGATGTCTTCTACCCTCTTCTTAAGAACTATTCTTCGAATAAAGAGACATAGAGGAGTTACCAGATCGAGTTGTTCATCGCCTATGATATGGTAGAGTTTGTTTTGAGCATATAGTAAATACATAACTTCAATGTCATTCAAATGAAGCTTTGGGAAGTCAGCTTCTTTGAATACACACTCCTTCTGATTTGCTCGTTGTACAACAATCTCCTTCAAATAACCATACCCAAATTGCTTGCCCATCGATATTCTGATAATACTGAGGATTTTCATGCGAGAGTATACCATGTGACTTGATGTGACTGCATGTGTTCCTTTGTAGAACAATTGACGTTTAGGACCCTAGTGATGAATTCTAAGAGATGCATTTAAGTCATATCCCACTTTTCTTGAGCTCCAAAGGTTCAGGATCATTTCTTCTAAGCTATCTAATTTATACCGTGCGACCTTTGGTTTTGTAAATGAGGAGGTATACTTCATTTATGTGTTTCCTGTCTTCAAATACTCCAAATCTCTATTGAAGAAGTTCACAGGAATAGTTGTGCGACCAAGAGGGCCTTGCAATGGTAGAGGCTTGCTTAAATCATAAGGGCATCTACCACCTTCTGGATTTACCCAATCAATCTGATCTGTCAGGGCTAAGTATCACTACTCCATATTGTATTCTAGCTTGATGTAGTTCTGGTAGTTGCCCTTGAGTAATTTGAATGCTGGTCCTTCAAGGTCAGCTTTCGTGAGCTTGTCCTTCTTGAGACAGTGTTTGGCAAACTTGGTGAAGTCTATAGTAGAACCCATTAGATCACCAAAAGTGTCTGGGTCCTTTTCAACATTCATCATCTCATTAAACCAGTTTTGTTCAGGAGCATCATCTGCATTTAGTTCTTTGTACCCGTTAGCCGTGTCTTTATGTAAAGTGATGGTCATTATATATCCCTGAGCCTTGTATAGGAAAACATAGTTTACGGGAATTCATTTAAGCTAATTGGGCCTAAGTGTCAGGCTTTAAGCCCATTAGTATTAGGTTTGGCCTAAAGAAAGTCTGAACTAACCCAACAAGGGTCTATCTTCTTAGTAGTATAAATACAACCCTCCTAGCATGTTAGGAGGGTGTTGGTTCTCATTTTCTCTAGCTAATGAAAGCCTTTCATTTTTCTTTTTACTCTTTCTCTCTGTAATATTTTGTGTTTTTTGTGTGCGTTTGATGTGGATGATATAGGCTAACATGTGGTATCAAGAGCCAAGAAGTGTTTGGTGATTTTTTATCACTTATTTGAGCTTATTTGGGCTTATTATTGATCGGCTTATCTTGTCGACATAAAACACACGTCTTTTTTATTTTGTCGATCATAAGTTGTTGTTTTTAATGATCCATTAATAGTTTACTCATTTTTGGGCTTATCTAGAGCTTATCTTGGGTTTAAACAGCTTATTTGGATCATAAATTTCTGGTTTTTTAAAGATTTTAAATCGTGCGAAATATGTTAGTTTGAAGGGTGCAAAATAAGTAACTTGAATCGTGCGGTTTATGTTTCTTCAGGTTATGCGATTTATGTCTCCCGTGCGATATAAGTAGTGTGCGATTTATGTCTTAACAGGTTGTTACAACAACGTATGAAATATTACACTTGTGCGAAACAAAGTGTTGTCCAATTTATATAAAGCGTGCGAAACATGTCGTGCAATTTAATTATTTTGTGCGAAATATGTTCTGAGCGGTTTATGTAATACATGTTGTCACATTCTAAGCGAAATTTACATCTTTAGGAATAGATCTCTGTCCAATTTGTTTCAAGTGAAATATTACATTACATATTTCAAGCGAAACATTACATTACATATTTCAAAAGAAATATTACACTGCATATTCCAAGCGAAGCATGCCACTCAAAACTAAATCGTGTGAAATAGTTCAAGTGCACAACCATGCGAAATATGTATTAAAGTTTCAACACTTTGTAAAATCCCGCGAAATAAGATTTTGTATTTTCTTGGTTTTAGTGTTTGATTCTTGCTTTCATTTCTTCTGCGGGATTCAAGCTCTTTTAACAACAATCAAGGACATCTCATAATCACTATCACTAAAACGATTCTAGTATATCATTTCACATCACTTTTGCAATGTCGACTCAACAAGACATTTATGCTGCCGGTTCCGAAAACCATCCACCTATGCTTAACAAAGAAAACTATGTTCCATGGTCTTCTCGTCTTCTTTGCTATGAAAAGAGTAAACCAAATGGAAAGCTAATCTATAATTCCATTAGGAATGGTCCATATGTCAGACGAATGATTCCTGAACCAGGTGATCCAGACCGTGAATGATAACATCAAGTATTTAATACTTTTTGGTGGCAAAAAACCCCTAAAATACCTGCAAATGTTTCACTAACA
Organism: Tanacetum coccineum; assembly: GCA_026074375.1. Classification (NCBI taxonomy): domain Eukaryota; kingdom Viridiplantae; phylum Streptophyta; class Magnoliopsida; order Asterales; family Asteraceae; genus Tanacetum; species Tanacetum coccineum. Next base: position 10,827 of record BQNB010014221.1, read on the forward strand.
CTCGAAAACGAGATATTTTTTATTGTTTTATAGTTTTCTGGTGAAATGCAGGAAAGTGACAAGAAACAAGGGAAAAAGGACATAAAGTGTAAATTCTGAAGAATTTTACGGTGTAACACCAAAAATGGTTACGCCGTAACAGAATTAAGCAAGTACAAAGATCAAGGAAGACTTTACGGCGTAACACTATATCTAGTTACGCCGTAACCTTATATTTGGAAGTAAATCTTGTCAAAGTTATCGTTACGGCGTAACACCTTATCCAGTTACGCCGTAACCATAAAGATCCACAAATATGGAATGAAGATCACGTACATATGGAAGTTATATGAAGGTTACAGTGTAACACCATATCTGATTACGCCGTAACAGCTGCTTAATTATGGAATGCCGTGTAAGTTGGTTATGGCGTAACACCTTTATTGGTTACGCCATAACAGGTACGATACCTATAAATAGAGGCCTCATTCAAGGTATTCCAACATCACTTCCTCCACAACCAATTGAAGAGGCGACAGAGGCTTCCAACCTTTGAAGAATTCCACCTGGAGTCCAAGGGAGATCACACTTTACTTACTTTTTGTATTTAATCGTTAAAATTACGAATCCTGTAAGAATTATGAGTTTTCAATATATGATTTCTTCTATCTCTTACTGTGTTTCCGTTACCATGAGCGACTAAGCACTTAAAGTGCTAGCCTAGTTATGAATTTACTTTTGTTATGATTGTTTCCTGTTAAATTATGGTTTCATTAGATATTCCTTGACTATCGTGTAACCCTGGGTTTTGGTAGCACGGGTGGTTTGGACCTAGCTTGCCTCATTAATAGATTACCTTGTCATGATGAGATCCAATGGATACTAAGGAGGATCACTAACTCTTTACATGGTGTAGGAACTGACCGGTCACCGCACAAATTACTCGATACTTAAAAAGCACAGGAACTCTTTCAGAGAGGGTTAATAATCTTTACAGCTTATTAGATATGTTTTGGGAATAGTTAGGATTAATCACTAAAACCTGGATAACCTACCTCCCAGATGATTCGAGACTGATTCAGAATCGCAGGAAGTATAGGATATACTGTATATGCACATTCAAGTCTATAAACCTTAGAAACCAATAATGAAATCATAGTTTGACAATGCACAGGAAATTGTCTTCATAACAATAGTAATGAAGTAACTAGGTTAGCACATTTTCTCTCTTGATATCTCCTATCCTTTTACTTTTCAGTTATTAATTTATTGTATTGTTATTTATTTATTTCAATTTAAAAAAAAAACCATTTTCAAAACGTGATATTTCAAATTAAAACTAATTACACCTTAGCTCTTGGGACGACCTCGGATTTACCATTCTATACTACCAACGATTAGGTTCTCTGCCCGTTAGTGCGTCGTTAGATAGATCGAGTTTTATAAATTTAAAACTTGATAAAAATATATTTTAAAAAAAAATATGCATCAAGTTTTTGGCGCCGCTGCCAGGGATAATAATTAGGTGAGAGGGAAGTAAATTGTTGTTAAATAAAAATACGCATCAAGCTAGGATAGACATGAGTGTTCGATCACATCCCCATTCGAATTTAACCAACGGTTAAGATGAAGAATGATATAGGGTAGGAACCTTCTAACTTTCACCAAAAGTCGAAAACCAACAAGGTACAAGACATGCATACATGACCGAAACGCCGGAATAGACATGCATGTTCGTATGGATCCTCATTCGCGTAAAACCAGAGGTTAATAATTAGGTGAGAGGGAAGTAAATTGTTGTTAAATAAAAATCAAGAAACAAATAGATTAAGGCCTAAAGTACAAGTTGCTAGACACTTATTTTCCTGACCGTTATTATGACAAAGACACAACTATTTACAACGTCTTGATCATAGATCAAAAACAACAACCTAAGTTGGCGTTTCCATAACGGTCAACTCCCCAATCATCCTAAAACTTTACATACTCTATAAGGCAAGTGACGATATCTTCCACTTTGTACAATACTCTACATCGTTGCTTTTTGTCGACGTATCAACGAATAATCGATCCTTCGTATAATTCCTTCGGTAATGCTTTTTGCGAAACGATTATCTTCAAACTTTCTTTCTCTCTTTTTTTTCTTGCAATTTTTCTCTTTTTTTCATTTTTTAATTTCTAATTTTTAATTTTTAATTTTTAATTTTTTTAATTTTTAATTTTTAATTTTTTTTTCAACAACTAAATTTCAAATCTCGGTGTAGTTTCACCATCTTCATGATCATAATAATTCCGGATAATTCCTTCGGTAATTTCTTCGTTCTTCGGATTCACTATTAATTGTGAATGTAGTAAAATTACATGAGCTTTGACTACTAATATACATTCCCATTTGCAATGTGCAAATTTCCAACCGCACCAAAGATAGAAAATGACACAAGACTCGGAAAATACAGAATTTACACTTTAAGCAACTAGCAACTGTAAATTAAACTTAATCTAACAGGGTAGGTTAAGGTGTAAGGGTGTAACGAAAAAAATAATTGGTGTAAATTCCTAAAGGATTGGCTCTACGGGTTGTTCTAGTGAATCATCACTCTAAAGATGAGAGTGGAAGGGTTTAAATTCGAGGTTAACTAACCGGTGTAGTTAGTTAATAAACAACATGTATAGGCGATTTGGTTGTAACCCTAATATTTACCAATTTAAACAAGTTACTCCAATTAAATCCATAATACTCATTATTGTGGTCTCGAATAGATATACCAAGCCAAGTTCTAAAGTCTATAACATCACCGACACACTCATATTTTTTGGAATTTAGGTAAACATTTGGAAATAGAAAGGTTAAATCCTCACAATATATATGAAGGGTTATTGTGTGCGGGTTATGTAACATGTAATTTCACAAAAGTATGCTTGAATTTTTTTTTAATTTGAGCATAATTTAAGTCTTTAATTGTGAAAATTTAGGACAAGTAAACATTCTAATTCCATCCCCCCACTTGAATTATACAACGTCCTCGTTGTATATTTATAACATTAAATACGAGAATTTAAAAAGAATTAGAATGAAAAACTCCCCTGATATTTGCTCGGTAGATTCTCCAATTTGCGTTTATGAGCAAGATCGTGTGTTGAACAACCTTCTTGAGGTTTTAAGACTCCAATACTTCAAAATTTCCAGATTTGTAAATTCTCCACCAATACTCGTCGATATTTCCTTCACGAGGTCATGTGTAAAATATAGGAAAAACAGGTGCATTCCTATCTTGGTATCTACGGTTAATTTAAACTAAACTAAAACAAACTAAATACGGGTCAGTCTGTGGATACGGCGTATCAAATAATTGAATACGGCGTATTTGCATAACTGACAATAATGTTTTTAAAGTGCATGAAAAATAAAGACTGATAACGTCCAAACATTCAATACGCCGTATGGTATGGGGCGGATACGCCGTATTGAAGTCTAAGATAACATTAGTTAGGAATTGCATCTTGTCTTTCGTTAGAAAAACGGTTCATGCATATAAACTCGATGTCAAAAGATTTTTGAAAAAAAATCAAAGGGTAAATAATTGATATGGTTTGACATTGTTAATAACCGTAAAAACTAATCTTAACTGGTTTCCCAAAAGAAGGAGTATAAACACGTTTTATGTTTTGAACACATATGATTCGACATTTCGAGTTTATTCGACCTATACGTTAAAAACGTTAAAAATGGACATATAAACCGAAACCTTTTCGCTTGATTTATTTTTGGATTTATTTTCTCTAGGATCAAAATGCCAAAATCTTTTCACGTCGACCACCAAGATACCGCGTACTACATTCCCAAATACCACAGAACCCTGGGCCTAAGCGACGTCAAAAAGGGAATTTACAAAAACCTTGAACGATGTTTCTTTCATGAAGGTCGTGTTGTCCACCCATCCTATCTAGATGACCAACCTAATCTTCGCCAAACTTTCTCAGAAATCAAATTCGATTGTCTTCTAGATATCAACGAACAAATTTCCCCGTGTTTGTCCTTCAATTTTACAAAAGTGTTCGTCTCATTCGAAATCTTGATGAAATGATCTCCATCGCCTTCATCATCAACAATGTTGAGATTTGTCTCTGACTTAAGGAATTTTCTCAAATCCTTAGTATTATGTGCAAAGGTGTATGCATGTTCTCGACTGAATGGTCCATTGCACCCATCCCTAATTGCATCGATCAAAATCCCAACTTCTACTTGCCTCCCGTTGAAGATCTTAAAGTTGTCCGTGACACCATCTTATATGAAAGACCCCCTGGCAAAACCCGCAAAGTCAAAGGCCAATCCGTTACTCTCGATCCTTATCAAATGGTGATTTTCGAAGTCAAACTTGACTTCAAAAAGTGGGAAACCATTCTTAGCGAAAATGCCATAAGCCTCTCAGGAAATAAGGATCACCCAAATGCTTGTCTGTCATACATGTTCTATTGTCTCCCCATTCAAAAACCATTCAATCTATCTTATTACATTGCCAAAAGAATGGAGAGTGTAACCCAAAGCGACTTTATGGTGCTTCCTTATGGAATGCTCCTTACTCGCCTCTATAGGCATGTTCACACCACCCATCCATATGCTATCTCGAATCTTCATAACCTTGTGGACCACGTCATGATCCCTCTCACTAAAGGCAAGACGTGTAAGATAATGATTGATGGGAAAATGCCTCACCCTCAAACTCCTTCGGAATCATCTTCGTCACCCTCTCCCACTCAAAATCAAGAAGAAAATGATCCGGTGAACAACTACACCCTTGATCCAAGCATCTATATGAACCAACTTCTACCCATTCCTAGAAGAGAGTCTCCAAAATTCAAGCAAACAAAGGGGATGTTCAAGAGTTTTGGTTATTTTCCCTTCAATCTCAGAAAGAAGAAGTAAGGGTGTGCTAAATGGTGTGGGTGCTTTTTAAGGGTGTTTTTGGATTAAGCTACTTGGAACATGTACTTGTATGAATTATTTCTCTTCTCGCACTACTTGTGTTTAGATATTTAAATGTTGGTTTGTTAACTAAAATATTTAAATTTATGATCGGTTCTATGAGATTTGTGCTCTTTGATAGTTCTCTATTTCTAGAATTAATAAGCGTTTGGCATAATAGAAATTCATAGAATGTAAGCATTGAATCTTATCCATGAGCCTTTAGGATAGTCAAGTACTTCCATTTGATCACTAATATGAGTGTAAAATAGGCTTAGAATTCATTTGGAACATTGCTAGATTTTTTGAGAAATAAGGAACCTTGGATGCAGCAGCCGGTTCCTTATGCAGCAATGGCCGGTTCCATCTTAGAAATGGAACTATCCTTGCCGGTTCTACAGTGAGCACATTCTTGTTTTAGTTAATTAACTTTTAGATCCAACTTCATAAATAGGCTAGTTGTACCTGTCTTAAGGTCCTCCAATGACTAGTTTTATCTTGTTTGACCTAAAAAGCACTTTAATGATTATATTTAGAGAAAAATTAGTGGAATTGGCATTTAATGTTTTGCATGCACTTAGTGTATAAGTTGAGACTTAGTTTGAGCTAGCTATCACCACCATAACACATTAAAGAAACCTGAGAAAAACCAGCCACTACCTCTTTCTTAATCCTTATAAAAAATATGGCCTCAAGTGCTTCATCATCCACCAAGAACCCTCCAAGAAAATTGGCTAGAACAAATGGCATTGACATTTCCTCAAATAAGTCTTCAATAACTCAAAATAACAACCTTATTCCCACAACACTCAAGATCACTCTTGCACTTTCCATCACACCTCCAGTAATTAGTGAAACACCCCCAACTCAACCCATTAAGGCTTCACCATTGGCTCCTAGAGCCCTTGTGTTCTCAACTCCGCCAAGCTCACCTATTGATCCTCACCCCTACTTGACTTCTTTGGAAGACTTACCTCCTAGAAGCTCCAATCCTCTACCTCCACCACCTACTCAAGGGTTCAACCAAACACTCCCCCAACACACACCTATAGACTTTGAATCGTTCTTCCCAACAATCAACCTCTCTAGGAGAGGAAGTAGGATGAGTGCTCAACCTGAGCCACTCATGAGTAGGGGTCAAGTTGTGAAAGAACTTGGGTAACTCCACAACTTCTCCCATCACTTAGAAGCTGCTATCTAAAATGTACAAAGTGTGCAAGATGGTCTCTTGTCTCCTTTCACATCTATTTCTTCACAAATGCCACCCCTACCACCATCATTCCATTTCACTACCACCTCTACAACTCCTATACCACCTTTTAGACCAATACTCCCACCATCAAATACCTTTGTCCCTCTCGACTAATCCTTATGGATGGAAGGACCCTCATCACTTCCTCAACCACAAGAACACTCATGCCCCCATTGCCAACGTGCCCAAACACGTATTTATGATCTTCGGGATGAAACAAGGTTCATGTTAAATCACATCCTCGAGCGTCTCAACCACCTCACCAACTAAAAACCATGAATTAGTGATTGCAAGTTCAAATGACCCTAGGTGTTTGGAAGAATAGATTAGTTAGAACTAGATCATAATTTTAGTTTTCATTGATCATAATCTATGTATTTACTTGATGATTAGTTATGCTCTTGTAATCTTTAATGAAAATTGGGTCATGTTTGATTATTCATTTGCTTGTTATTTGATCTTGGTTTAATTATGTTCCAATGCTTAGAAATGTGATTAACTTGCTGTTTGTTTTGGCATGTTTAGTATATTCTTTAAATAAATTACTTCTTGCCAAAAATGGGTCAAGCTGACTTTGGTACAGGTCAACCGGTTCCCTTCCCTCAGGAAGGCCGGTTCTATTTGACAAGGGAACCGGAAAGAACCGACTGCAGAGGATTGAATTTTTTTCATGAAACTTAGTCGTATCATTATACAGGTTTCTCCCTATCTAAGGGGAGTTTATCTCTTGATATTGATACATATTGCTAACTTGTGTCTTTGTAGCATTCTTGATTAATTTGGTTTCCTTGACGACCCCATTTAGGGGGAGCTTTGGTCAAGGGGGCATTGCATTTGATTCTTTATGAATCATCATTAGTTCTTGCATTCGTTGGTCCTACTCATATCCATCATCTTTGGATCTGATTCTTTATGAATCATCATACTCGTCGGTTCTACTCATATTTATTATCCTATTGCATTGCATTTGTTGGTTAGTTTTTCTTCGACGCTCTTTTTATTTTGACAAAAAGGGGGAGAAGGAAGTAAAAACTCTAATTTAAAACTTATAAATTTTATAGTTTACTTCGATAAATACTTGTGTCACATATCCTTTACTTTTGTGTTTTCATGTCACGTAAATTAATTGCTTAACAATCAACTAACAAGATTGAAACAAATTTTTGATTGGTAAAACTATTCACCCCCCTTCTAATTTTCCAACAAAGGAAAAAGAGAAGGGAGGTTGAGAGAGAGTGATTACAAAATGACCAAGACACACACTAAATACCTCTAACTAAGGGGTATTTACACTTATTCTCTAAGCCTTTATTTTTCCCTACTTTGACTATTTGTCTTACTTGGTCAACATTTACTTAAGTTTGAACAAGCTTGACTTATTACAATATAAATACAATTTCTAAATCTATTTATTACAAGACCAATTCATTGTTAATAATTAACACTTTTTAATTCCTAACAGTCTCCCCCTAAGGGTTGATTATTACTGACGCCTCATCGTCAGTAGAATTGGTCTTCCATTTACGAATGATTCCCATCTTCTCATTTTCTCACGTTGTCTTAGACGCTTGGTTATTTCTCTTTCATACGCTTTCATTATGTCAAGGTCTAATCCACCTGGCAGAGGAGCCTTCTTCAGAAACTCAGCCTCAATGATCTTTAGCTTTACTTCATTCAAAACTCTTTCCAGCTTAGCATTTGATGTGTTGTAGTGTAGGGTTGTTATTTATATGATTCAAGTTTTAAATTTATATTTTTTCGACTCAACCAAAAACAACACTTTAACGGGCAGTGTACCCTATCGGTAGTAGTTTCGTGGTAAGTAGGGTGTCGATCACTAAGAGCGAGGTTAAATCTATTAATTTAATTAATATCTTGGTTATCTAATCTATGTTAATTCTATTCTAATCCTATGTTAAACCTATGTCAGTTTAAATCCTAATTCTAATGAAAAAGGGGGGGTTTCAGCCTGAGAGACTGGCATAGTTTGGTTGGTGACTACAATCAATTCAAGAAACTGTTACCCACGCAAGCTAATTAACAAAAGATAAAAGAGCGATCGAACCTTATATAAGAAAATTGTATTAACCATTATTAATCCGATTAGAATGTTGGTTTGTTTATTTAGTGCAATGATTTCTTCTCTCGAGGTGGCATATCATTCTTAAGACTTAGGCGTTACATCATCCTAAGACCTAGATACGTTAATTCTGTCACAATTAAAGCATCCGCATAAAGCATCCTTATTTGCTGATTATAATCTATCTTAGGGATTAAAGCAATGGTAATCTTGTTAAACCCTAGCTCATAGAGACTTTACCCACTTACCGCTTAATGGCAATCTATACACTAGTAGTCCACTTGTCCAACTATCCAATGGAATCAGAACGTTATTTGTTGAATTATCTAGGTCACCTGCTAGTCAACAAGATCAATAAACCATTGGCAATATCCAATTAACTAGTTAAGCCCGAAGCGTATCCTAGACACAGACTTAGAAGGACAATATTTGTGTAACTATTATTCTAGGTGTATAAATCACTATATGGAGAGTTATCCCGGACTCTAGATCTACTTGGTCCGCTTCACTAGATCCAGTTGAATGATAGGTCGCATACAAAAGCGCGTAAACAAGTATAAATTGATAAACATAAACAAGCACTCAACGATAAATCAAGAAATCGAGATAAACAAATACCAAACATTCAGATCTTCATAATAATGGCTAATACCTGAAGGTATTAGCCTTCAAACGTCATAATACATACAAGAGTAATTATTTAGCCAAGGTAAACTAACCGAGTTAACGAATGATACCAAAAACTGAACGATTACTAAAAAGTTACGGAATTTACAGTTTCTCTATGGGAATTGAATACGTTACTCGACCTCTTCTGCTCTTTTTCTCTTCTAAAAATCGACTTTATGGTTTTAGATCGAGAATATGATTTAGCACACTTAAAACATCTTTTATTGAGTTTCTATTTATAAGGTCTGGAATTCGGTTCGATACGGCGTATCCAAAGGGTTGGATACGGCATATTGGGGATTTCTTGGAGTAGGGACCATGTTTGATATCTTCTAGAATATTATATTGATTCCATATGTTGAATACGGCGTATTGAGTCCTCTGGATACGGCATATTGGTCTTTAATCTTTTGTGGTCTTTGGTGAGTGCAGGCACGGATACGCCGTATCTTCTTAATGGATACGACGTATTGGTCTTTAGAATAGAAATTTTTAAAAAACTTCATTTACGCTCTAGAAGGGCGCCTTATTGCTATGTTCACTAATTACTCCATAATTTACTGCAATCACACATATAAACGATTAAGTAACAATTCTTTGCAATACATATACAAAATGGGTTAATATCGTGGGATAAACGATGCTATAAAATAGACGTTATTTGATGTCATTAAAATACCCCCCACATTGAAACCTGACATGTCCTCAAGTAGCCTTTTAGAAGTTTATAAAAATTTATCCCTTAAAGGATTTTTTTTGTTAAAGCATCTTTATTCGATCTATTACAAGTACACAAACCAAACACCTCACGGAATAGGAAGATTAAACACACAAATCACTCAACTAATCTAAGTGGTAACATGTAACGAATTCGCTCAAAGATGCTTCGGTCGTGATTGGAGAATTCTTATCATAAGCTTGTAAGGATACACATCTCCACCACTAAAGCCAAGGAGTAACAAGTTTATAAAGGTAAATATGGGTTTTTGTATGGAAAGGCGTACGGTTTGATCATTCTATAATCTTTCACCAAAAGTACCACTCCAACAAGGAAGCTGAAGCACACATACACACCCGGAATGCCAGGATAGACATGAGTGTTCAATCACATCCCCAAAAGTCATAAACCAATAAGGTACAAGACATGTATACAAGGCCGGAACGCCAGAATAGACATGTATGTTTGTATGGATCCTCATTCGCGTAAAACCAGAGGTTAATCATTAGGTGAGAGGGAAGTAAATTGTTGTTAAATAAAAATCAAGAAACAAATAGATTAAGACTTAAAGTACAAGTTGCTAGACACTTTTTCCCTACCGTAACCATGATAAAGACACAACTATTTACAACGTCTTGATCATAGATCAAAAACAACAACATAAGTTAGCGTTCCCATAACGGTTAACTCCCCAATCATCCTAAAACTGTACATACTCTACAAGGTAAGTGGCGATATCTTCCACTTTGTACAATACTCTACATCGTTGATTTTTTTTGACGTATCAACGAATAATCGATCCTTCATATAATTCCTTCGATAATGCTCTTTTGTGAAACGATTATCTTCAAACTTTCTTTCTCTCTCTTTTTTTTCTTGCAATTTTTCTCATTTTTTTACTAACTAAACTTCAAATCTCGGTGTATTTTCACCATCTTCACGATAATAATAATTCCGGATAATTCCTTGGGTAATTTCTTCGTTCTTCGGATTCACCATTAATTGTGAATGTAGTAAAATCACATGAGCTTTGACTACTAGTATACATTCCTATTTGCAATGTGCAAATTTTCAACCGCACCAAAGATAGAAAATGACACAAGACTCGAGAAATACAGACTTTACACTTTAAGCAACTAGTAATTGTAAATTAAACTTTAATCTTACAGGGTAGGTTAAGGTGTAAGGGTGTAACGAAACAAATAATTGGTGTAAACTCCTAAAGGATTGGCTCCACGGGTTGTTCTAGTGGATCATCACTCTAAAGATGAGAGTGGAAGGGTTTAAACTGGAGGTTAACTAACCGGTGTAGTTAGTTAATAAACAACATGTATAGGCGATTTGGTTGTAATCCTAAGATTTACCAATTTAAACAAGTTACTCCAATTAAATCCATAATACTCATTATTGTGGTCTCGAATAGATATACCAAGCCAAGTTCTAAAGTCTACAACATCACCGACACACTCATATTTTGTGGATTTTGGGTAAACATTTAGAAACGGAAAGGTTAAATCCTCACAATATCTAACAAGGGTTATTGTGTGCGGGTTATGTAACAAGTAATTTCACAAAAGTATGCTTGAATTTTTTTTAAATTTGAGCATAATTTAAGCCTTTTATTGTGAAAATTTAGGACAAGTAAACATTCTAATTCCATCCCCCACTTGAATTATACAACGTCCTCGTTGTATATGTAAAACATTAAATACGGGAATTTAAAAAGAATTAGAATGAGAAACTCCCCTGATATTTGTTCGGTAGATTCTCCAATTTATGTTTATGAGCAAGATCGTGTGTTGAACAGTCGTCTTGAGGTTTCAAGACTCCAACACTTCAAGATTTCTAGATTTGTAAATTCTCCACCAATATTCGTCGATTTTTCCTTCACGAGGTCCTATGTAAAATATAGGAAAAACAGGTGCATTCCTATCTTGGTATCTATAGTTAATATAAACTAAACTAAAACAAACTAAATACGGGTTAGACTGTGGATACAGCGTATCAAGTAGATGAATACGGCGTATTCGCAGAACTAACAATAATGTTTTTAAAGTTCATGAAAAATAAAGACAGATAACGTCCAGACATTCAATATGCCGTATGGTATGGGCGGATACGCCGTATTGAAGTCTGGGAAGACAGACTCGATAACAAAATTAAATAACATTCCGGGTTGTCTCCCGGGAAGCACTTTTGTTTACAGTGAAGTCTTTAAGTTAGACTTTTCTTCAGCTTCTCTTACTTCTTGGTACGCTTCACTTTAGTCATCCAATTCAACCACTTCTTTCTCTTCCACATTATTGTATCCACCGTGATACTTTTTCAACCTATGTCCATTAACTTTAAAACTGACTCCATTTTTATCAATCATTTCTATGGTTCCATATGGATGCACAATTTTTACTACACACGGGCCGTACCATTTTGACTTGAGCTTTCCCGGATGCATCTTAAATCTAGAGTTAAATATTAACACCTTATCTCCTTATTTGAATTTTTATCTCCTCGAAGCCTAGAGTCATGCCATTTCTTAGTTTGTTCTTTGTAGATTCCAGGTGTTTTCATATGCTTCATCTCTTAACTCCATCAATTCATTAAGTTCCATGAAACGTTTTTTTTTGCAGCAGCTGTGAGATCTATATTACATTGTTTTAATGCCTAATATGCCTTATGTTCGATCTCCACAGGTAGATGACAAGCTTTTTCGTAAACCAATCTGAAAGGTGTGCATCCAGTGGGCGTTTTGTAAGCAGTTCTGAATACCCATAATGCATCGTCAAGCTTTTTCGACCAATTCTTTGGGTTATATCCGACTGATCTTTCCAGAATACGTTTTATAGCTCTATTGGTTACTTCAGTCTGTCCGTTGGTTTGAGGATGATATGCAGTAGATAATTTATTAGTCACTCCATATTTCTGCAAGGCTTTTTCTAATTGAGAGTTGCAAAAATGCGTTCCTCGGTCACTAATCAAAGCTTTAGGAACTCCGAATCTTGCAAACATCCTTCTTAAAAATCTAATTACAACGCGAGCATTGTTTGTAGGAAGGGCTTGAGCTTCCACCTATTTTGAGACGTAATCTACTGCTACTAATATATATTTATTCCCTTTCGAGTTCGGAAAGGGTCCCATAAAATCTAGTCCCCATATATCAAATACGTCACACACCTGAATGTTGTTCCGAGGCATCTTACTTCTTGATGATATGTTTCCTGATCTCTGACATGCATCGCACCTCATCACATAATCCTTAGCATCCTTAAAAATGCTAGGTCAATAGAATCCAGATTCGTAGACTTTCCTTCCAGTAATTGATGCACTATGATGTCCCCTAGTTGGTTCGGAATGACAATGTGCCAAGATTTCAAAGATTTTGTTCCCAGCAACACATCTTCTCATTACATTGTTTGAACATAGTTTGAATGCATACGGATCGTCCCAAAATTAGTACTTAACTTGAGAAAAAAATCTTCATCTTTTTCAGGGTCCAATTCGGTGGTATGATCTTTCCAACGATATAGTTAATATAATCAGCATACCATGGTTCATCATTATTGAGCTTCGCCTTCAATATCATGAGATGCTTGTCTGGAAATTCGTCAGTTATTTCCTCTTCAGTGAAGGTTCCCAAATCTAGGTTCTCAAGTCTTGACAGATGATCTACAGCTAAATTTTTTGCCCCTTTTTATCCTTAATCTCGATGTCAAACCCTTGGAGAAGTAGAACCTACCTAATAAGTCTTGGTTTTGCGTCTTCTTTGCTGAACAAATACTTCAAAGCAGAATGATTAGTTTAAACCACAGTTTTTGATAAGACGAGATATTGACGAAACTTATCAAAAGAGAAAACAACTGCCAGAAGTTCTTTTCCGGTTGTGGTATAATGTTCTTGGGCATTATTCAAAGTTTTGCTTGCATAATAAATTGGCTTGAATTTTCCATCAATTCGTTGCCCTAAAACAGCTCCAACAGCAAAATCACTAGCGTCACACATTAATTCAAATGGCTCGTTCCAATCGGGAGATATGATGATAGGTGCGGTGGTCAGTTTTTCTTTCAAAATGTTGAACGCTTTTTTGTAATCATCAGAAAAATCAAACTTCGTGTCTTTCATCAAAAGCTGGGTCATTGGTTTAGAGATCATTGAGAAGTCTTTTATGAACCTTCGGTAAAATCCAGCATGCCCTAGAAAACTTCTCACTCCTTTTATATTAGTCGGGTATGGTAATTTAGCTATCACATCGATTTTGGCTCTATTAACTTCGATTCCAGCTCCATAAATTTTGTGTCCTAAAACTATCCCTTCTTTTACCATAAAATGGCATTTTTCCCAATTTACCACAAGGTTGGTTTCTTCATATCTAGCAAGCATTCTATCTAAGTTAGCTAAACAGCAATCAAAAGAGTTACCAAACACCGAGAAGTCATCCATGAAAACTTCCATAAAGTCTTCCACCATGTCGTGGAAGATTGCCGTCATGCATCTTTGAAAAGTGGCAAGAGCATTACATAATCCAAACGGCATTCGTCGGTAAGCAAAAGTCCCATAAGGACAGGTGAAGGTGGTCATCTCTTGATCCTCCGGAGCGATTGGTATTTGGAAGAATCCTAAAAATCCATCAAGAAAACAGTAGTATTCATTCCCACATAAACGTTCTAACATTCGGTCAATGAAAGGAAGGAGAAAATGGTCTTTTCAAGTTGCATCATTAAGTTTACGGTAATCAATGCACACCCTCCATCCGATAACTGTTCGGGAAGGGATTAATTCATTATTATCATTCAAAACTACAGTCATCCTTCCCTTTTTTGGTACAACGTGAATAAGGCTAACCCATGAACTATCTGAAATTGGATAAATTAGCCCGGAATCAAGTAGTTTTACAATTTTGTTTTTCACAACATCTTGGACTTTCGGATTTAGACGCCTTTGGGGTTGGATGACTGTTTTGTAATCATCCTCTATTAAAATCTTGTGCGTACAGTATGACGGACTGATTCCCTTGATGTCTGACATTTTCCAAGCAATTGCCCCTTTTCTTCTCTCCAATACTTGCAGAAGTGATGTTTTCTCATTTTCGGACAATTCTGATGAGATAATAATGGGAAAAGATTTATCTCCATGAAGGTATGTGTATTCTAAATGTTGTGGTAAACTCTTCAGCTCTGATTTATTTTCATCAATCTCATTAGCACTGGCGGAATACAGATGTTCACTTTTAACATTATCGCCATTTGAAGTTCCCTGTGTAACTGGATACGGCGTATTGATATAATCGATATGCCGTATCGAGTTTTCTAAATCAGACCCATTCTTATCATTGCTACTGGTTGATTCACGGCACTCTAAATCTGATTGATCAATTGATTTTTCTAGTCCCCTTGATAAAAACGAGTCAGGCTCTTCATTTGTCAGCAATTCGTGAGATTTTTCGTTGATCATTTCATCTAAGTCATCGATCCTGTAACATTCATTGTCTTTAGTTGTTGGTCTTTTAATTGATTGGTCTATGTCAAAGATCACTTCATCATCCCCCACTCTTAGTGTTATCTTCTTATTGAACACGTCAATCATAGCTCGAGCGGTGGCCAAGAATGGTCTTCCTAAAATTATAGGAACTCTTGAATCTTCAGGCATATCTAGGATGACGCAATCTATGGGAAGGACAAATTTGTCTACTTTTATGAGTACGTCTTCGATTATTCCTCTCGGATATTGGATTGACCTATCCGCAAGATCCAAACTCATTCTGGCAGCCTTTGGTTCTCCCAAACCAAGTTTTTTGTACATCGTGTATAGCATTAAGCTTATGCTAGCTCCAAGATCTGCTAATGCATTATCAATATGTAATTGGCCAATGTCGCAAGGAATAGTAAAACTCCATGGGTCTTTCTCTTTTGATGAAAGCTTGTTTAAAAGTACGGCAGAGCATCTTTCGTTCATAATGATTTTGCAAGCTTCTTCCAACCTGATTTTGTTAGTTAGCAAACCCTTTAGAAATTTGGCATACTTCGGCATTTGAGCTAATGCTTCGATGAAAGGTAAATTTATGTGGAGTTGCTTTAGATTTTCCAAAAACTTCTTTTGTTGAGCCTCGTCCTTTTCTTTTCTCAATCTTTTGGGGAAAGGAACTGGTGGTGGTTGCACTTCATTCGATGGTTGAACAACCGATCTATTAGTTATTTGAGGTTGATCATTAGTGAGGACTTCATTTGGTTTGGCTGGTTTTTTAGGTTCAACAACTACAGGTTCTTTTGGTAGCCCATTGGTGTCGTTATTATGAACATCTTGAGTCGTAGTTTTTCCACCTCTAGTAGTTACTCCCTTAACTTCGCAATCTATCATTGGAACATTATTAATTACATTTAATAACTCTTGTACCCCAAATCTGAGCTCAGTTAGTGAATTATTCTTTTCTTTAAACAAGAGCTCGTTGTTAGTTTGGAAGTCATAGATAAATGCCCTCATCTCCTCGTGTTCTCGTTTTCCTTCGTCAATGAACTTGTTCAACATCTCTTCCATTGTCAGGCTTCTTTCAGGGTAGTTAAAATGATATGGCTGGAGTCTAGATTCAGTTCCTGAAAAGTAAGACATGGTGCACAGTAAAGCTATTCTAGAAAAATAGGTTTGTAATGAAAACAATAAATACGCCGTATTCAACGAGTCAAATACGTCGTATGACAGATCAGACTGGATACGCCGTATCTAAAAGGGACAGATACGCCGTATCGATGATAACAGAATACGAAAACAAACAATCAAATACGCAGCAAAATATACTAGCAAACAATTTAAGACAAATATACAAATATTACAGAATATACAAAAATATACACTAATCTAAATTACACTAATCCTAAGGGTTAGATCTAATCTAATGTTAAAAACCAAAATATCAAAATAAAAATCAAGATTAATTTTCACTCCCCGGCAACGGCGCCAAAAACTTGATGTGTTGTAGTGTAGGGTTGTTTTTTATATGATTCAAGTTTTAAATTTATATTTTGCCGACTCAACCAAAAACAACACTTTAACGGGCAGTGTACCCGATCGGTAGTAGTTTCATGGTAAGTAGGGTGTCGATCACTGAGAGCGAGGTTAAATCTATCAATTTAATTAATATCTTGGTTATCTAATCTATGTTAATTCTATTCTAATCCTATGTTAAACCTATGTCAGTCTAAATCCTAATTCTAATGGAAAAGGGGGGTTTTCAGCCTGAGAGACTGGCACGGTTTGGTTGGTGACTACAATCAATTCAAGAAACTGTTACCCACACAAGCTAATTAACAAAAGATAAAAGAGCGGTCGAACCTTATATAAGAAAACTGTATTAACCATTATTAATCCGATTGATCTTGTTAAACCCTAGCTCATAGAGACTTTACCCACTTATCGCTTAATGGCAATCTATACACTAGTAGTCTACTTGTCCAACTATCCAATAGATACAGAACATTATTTGTTGAATTATGTAGGTCACCTGCTAGTCAACACGATCAATAAACCATTGGCAATATCCAATTAACTAGTTAAGCCCGAAGCGTATCCTAGACACAGACTTAGAAGGACAATATTTGTGTAACTATTATTCTAAGTGTATAAATAACTATATGGAGAGCTATCCCGGACTCTAGATCCACTTGGTCCACTTAGCTAGATCCAGCAGAATGATAGGTCGCATACAAAAGGGCGTAAACAAGTATAAATTGATAAACATAAACAAGCATACAACGATAAATCAAGAAATCGATATAAACAAATACCAAATATTACCCGAATGTATTAGCCTTCAAACGTCATAATAAATACAAGAGTAATAATTTAGCCAAGGTAAACTAACCGAGTTAACGAATGATACCAAAAACTGAATGATTAGTAAAGTATATGGAATTACACGATGTCTCCTATGGAATTGAATACGTTGCTCGACCTCTTCTACTCTTTTACTCTTCTGAAAATCGACTTTTGTGGTTTAGGTGTCGAGAATATGATTTAGCACACCTAAAACTCATTTTTGAGTTTTCTATTTATAATGTTTAGAAGTCGGTTCAATACGACGTATCCAATGGGTTGGATACAGCGTATTAGGGATTTCTTAGAGTAGGGACCACGTTTGATATCTTCCAGAATATTATATTGATTCCATATCTTGAATACGGCGTATTAAGTCCTCTGGATACGGCGTATTAAGTCCTCTGGATACGGCGTATTGCTCTTTAATCTTCTGTGGTCTTTGGTGAGTGCAGGCACGGATACGCCGTATCTTCTTGATGGATACGGCGTATTGGTCTTCAGAATAGCAATCTTCAAAATACCTTCATTTAAGCTCCAAAATGCGCGCCTTTTGCTATGTTTCACCAATTACTCCATAATTACTGCAATTCTCAAATATAAACAATTAAGAAACAATTCTTTGCAATAACTATACAAAATGGGTTAATAACATACGTTATTTGATGTTATCAAATATCCCCCCACTTGAAATCATCAATGCTACTGGATAATAGTCTTCTAGATCAGTTACTTATCAAAGATAAAAAAATTGAAATAGCTGATGTAAAAAAATGTTAGCCCAAGCAAGAAAAAAATGATTCAGTTACTAATCAAAGACAAAAAAATTTTAACAGTTAATGTATAAAAAAATGCTAGCCGAGGCATGATATCAAAATAGATTCAAATGTTTCTACCATAAATCTACTATATAAAGGGGTAAAAAAGGTGTGGCAAAGGAACAACTCTTGTAGTTAGGAAAAGAAAATACCTAAAGATTTTTTATGAGCACATATGATTTTAGATGCCATTTATATTCTGACCAGCCAACATGTGTGACCGACCAGTTGCCTATCTATCCCCTTGGGGATGAAACATTTGAACATTCAGAAACGTAAAACTTATTAATTTTAAAAATATATCCATTATATTTCCTTGAAAAGTACTATATCTTCGTCATGGAAAAGTCAACATCAGACTTTTGTAGTCGAACCGACATTTTCAAGAAAGAAGCATAACAAAGAGTCAACAACAAAAAAATAAAAACATGTACGTTCTTATATACTCTGATTATTCAATAGTATAAACATAGATCCAAACACCCCTTATGATGCATTATATGAAGCTCGAAAAGGGGCAGCAGAAAGAGGTCAGCATCCACCACTCTTTCAAGATGTTATCAATTGTTTCATCGAACACCTCACTCTTTAAGAGGTAGTAGCATACTTTATTTTCATATGGTACGTTAGCAAAAACAATTGATAACATTAACATAACCAAAAGATAGCTTCTACACCTCTCATTATAGCACCCTTTCAGCTTAAAACTCTTAAATGAATGTTAATTTAAATCTTAATAAACCAACTACTAATTTGAAGCAATCATAATTTGAATTCAATGCTAACCAAAACACCTTTTGATGTGAAATAGCGAGCTGCAAAAAAAGCTTATAAAATGATAGGCTCGAGGAACTTATTCATCCCTTGCTTCAACCATACTTAAGAGATTTTGGCGTCATATAATATCTCTCCTATAGTATGTTCGTTATTAATACAATGGGTCTGTTTCAATAGTCTATATATGTGGGTTTCAGTTTCTCCTAGTATGAAACCAAGTATCTACCCATAAGTTCATGACAATACCAGATACCAAAACAATGCCATATACCAAAAGTAAAGACATACCTTTTTTTCTGGTTGCAAGCAACTCTTTGCTCTCTCTAATCGTCGGGTGTAGCCTGCAGAGGCAACAATACAACTTATGGTATCAAAATGCTATATCCATTTAACTAAACTAAAAAGCTTCATGTATGAGTCAATCACTCATACTGATACGAAAGTTTCATCTCAAACTAAATGCTTTGCAAAGTTAAAAGTAACACAAATATCATGTGATTTAGGAAGAAATATATATTTTACATACTAGCCATACTCTACAATAAAAGCAAGCACATCATCTTGCTTCTCTTCAAATGGGTGAGCAATTGTAGTCTTATATCAAGATACATGCAATATGCAATTACATTTAATAAGTGTAACAAACTGTACTATAAAAATAATACTAAAACCAAACTTTTCTTACAGCACGTGTTATCCAGCTACCAAGACAATAAACCACTCTGACAACCAAATGTATGACTGACACAAAACTACATATATATCCGCCTAAAATCCCCTGCCACATATTTAGTTCCATCACATTTAATCATAATTAAGTCCACCGCCACCGGTATCACATTGTTTTGATAGATATAAGAATAATATGTGACATGTACACATTTTTGTGAGCGTCCTACACATGGAAACAATATATTTAGTGAGGTGGTCAATTCATACATCCCCCACAAAAAAGTCCACTCCCTCCGGTTCCATACATCCCGCATTGCAAATACACATTGCTGAGGTCGTCAATGAGATCTTGAATTAGAGGTAAATTTTGACAACCATATATTTAGTGAGCTGGTATTTAAATAAGCTTTTCGTACAACAGTTAAAATTGTTGTAAGACTTTATCGTAAAACATATTAACGAACATGTTTTGAAGTAAAAATACATATTTTACCAAACGGAATAACTAGTGTGCTTGTTTTAGCTTATCAGATGAGCTTATAAGCTTATGTACTGAAATAAGCTACAAACTCCAATTTAAAGCTTATTTTTTGGGCTTAAGCAAAAATAATCAAACAAACATAACCTATTTTTTTAATCCAAACACAAATACCAACAACTTAAAGCACAATCCCAAACACCCCCTAAGTATAAAACTGTTGCAATGCTTTATCATAAAACATATTAATTAACACGTTTATGATAGCCTATATATATTATAGTCTACAATTCTTACAGTGCAACTTGTGTCCGACAAACAAAAACGGAGAGGGTGAAAAGATATATGCTCACAAAAATGAGCCAAAAGTTCGTAGACAACAGTTGTGCCTTCTTCCTTGTAAACTTGATTAGCCTGACAAAAAAAATTAGATAATTAATTTCTTATTTATGGCATCCTTAATGCATTGAATCATTTTGAGTTTAATACACCACCACATCGCTTACACATCATCATCTCACCTTTCTTAAAAAATTTCTACAATGCATTGAATCATGTAAAATTGAATACACAAAGTAAAATATATAATATACAATCACAAACTTCATAGTGTTATTATTACTATTAAAACAATAAAGTACATGTAAAGGCCCACCCATATCGTGCAAAGTGAGTTCCTTCAGTAAGGAACATGTAATAAACGTATAAATGTCAGTGAAATTTTCAAACCAATATGGTGTTGCCAGCTGAAGTTCCTTTTCTATTATACGATCCATGCTGGAGCGTTGAGGATGGCCTTAGTTTACATAGCCACCTGAATATATGTACAATCAGTATATTAATGCTTATACATACTCCTCTCCAAGGCGATTTCAGATTCGCCTAGTTTTGATGAAGTTTCTCCATGTCGTCTCCAAGTGTGTCATGTGGTTTTTTCATAAACTAGAGCAAATGGAAGTCAGCATACGTTAATGCCAATTACAGAGTCGCAGCTGCATAAAAGCCAAAGAAAAACCCATAACGAAAAAATTAAGAACATGATAAAGTTATGAATGGTCATTTTAAACTTTAAATAGGAAAAGTCGATATGACTTAACTTGATCATCTGCACATTTCTTTTGGCTACTGAACAATGATTTCAGCCGATCCTCGTATGACTTAATTGATCCTCTAATCCCGTTAAATGTGAATATGACTCGATAGAAATTTGTACAGGAGGTTCAGGGTCATCTTGTTTCTACCTAACTTGTTGTATGTCTTCTTGGTAACCGACTGTGAAGACTTTCAATGCATCTCTGTAAGCATTCAAAAAGAAAAGTTAAAAGGTTAGGGGAGCATACTAAAGACGCTTATTATGATGTTTAGAAGTTCAAGAAGCAGTTTACGCTCTTAATCTAATGTTAGCATTATGTTTAATCATTCATCTACGATTTCATGTATTGTTACAATGACTATTGGCTAATACCTTTAGGTATTAGCCATGTTTATGATAATATAATGTTTTGATTTGTCTTTATATAGATTGTTTCTTATTCGTTGTATGTTGATTATGTTTATCACTTCATACCCGTTTATGTGCTTAATTATGTGTTTTCCTATCATTCAACTGGGTCTAGTTCTACATATTTAATGCGCTGCAACTTCGGTGTTGTTTGGGCTTAGGCTAAGAGTCTGTGATGGAAACATATAACACTTATTCATATAACTAGAATAATAAGATCACCAATAGAAAGCCCTATTTCGATATATGGTTAATTGGATAGGTAGACTAAGCCGATGACTTAGGATTACACATAACGTCTTGTTTCCATAGGTAGTTAAGTGGGTGTGGACTACTAGTATATGAATTTCCATTAAGAAATTGGTAAGCTCCATGAGCTAGGATTCAATATAACTACCAATATAGTTTCCTAGATAGATTATAATCAACGGTGTAAGATTTATGCGGGTTTAGGTTAATTGTGACAGGATTAACTAGCAACCTAACTTTGGAATGATATACCACCAATGAATTAATACAATCATTGCACGAATAGACAATCAAGGCATATTATTAGATTAAACTGGCTAATACGTTTTCCTCACATTTGACCGCTTCCCAGTCTTTTGTTAATCTTTTGTGTGCGTTATTTGTTATCACCTTAGGATAATTAGAACTAAACTCGTGCCAGTCTCTCAGGCTGAAAACCCCCCTTTGCATTAGTTTAAGTTTAATTAGATTTAATTAGAATAATTAGGTTAAATTAGTATTAAAACTAAATAAATAAAATACCAGTAGAATTAAGAGTTAACTTCCACTCTTAGTGATCGACATCCTACTTACCAACGAAGCTACATCTTGACCGGGTACACTGCCCGTTAGAGCGTTGTTTTTAGGTATAGTCGGCATAAAATAAATAGTAAAACTTGATAACAAAAATAACACCTACACGACGACACATCTAGTTTTTGGCGCCATTGCCGGGGAGTGCAATTGTTTAATTTCTTGTTTTTATTGGTATTTTTAGTATAAATTTAGTTTTTCTACTGTCTACTGTTATTTATTGAATACGGCGTATCCATTTTCTTTGAATACAGCGTATTCAACATCAAACATCGATACGGAGTATCCAGTTTACTGAATACGACATATTGACTGTCTGATACAACAACAGTTTTAATTAGCTTTCTCGTTTAATTTTCAAGAATAGTTTTTACTTCGAATTATGTATTTTTTTCAGGTACCATTTTCAGAGAGCCTCCTTACCGATTCAATTACCCTACAAGGAGGTTAACTTTAGAAGAAATGTTGGGTAAATTCATTGATGAAGGTAAACGTGAACACGAGGAGATGGAGATATTCATTAAAGAATTTAGAACCACCAACGAGCTTTTGTTAAAAACACGAAGCAACTTATTGAGTGAGCTGAAAATTGAGGTAAACGAATTTTCAAAGGTTGTGAGTAACGTTTTGATTCTAAAAAATGAAGTCAAAGGAGTGACAACTAAGGGAGGAAAGATGAAGTTTGAAGCCAACCGTAGCAAAAAAATTAATGAAACTGGAATAAAAAAGAATGAACCTCCCAGATTTGAACAAGATATGCCAGAAAAGCCGCAAGATGATGGTGTGGAAAATAAATCTTCAAGTATTCCTGAAAGAACTAATCAACCATTGGTAAAACCAAAGCAATCATCTATTCCTTTCCCAAACCAAGTGAGAAAAGAAAAAGAAGAAGCATTGCAACGAAATTTTTTGGAGAATCCAAAAACCAATCGATTAATATTCCTTTAATCGAAGTCCAAGTGCAAATACCAAAATACGCTAAATATCTGAAGCGTTTACTGACGAATAAATCCAGACTTGAAGAAGCTTGCACGGAGACAATGAACGAACGATGCTTAGCTGTCTTGCTCAACGAACTACCATTGAAATAAAAAGACCCAGGGAGTTTCACTATCCCTTGTCAAGTATTGGAGAAACATTAAAAAACAGAAGACTTGGTCGCAGATCACTCATCTAGGTTAGAGAATCCGCATATGGAGGTGTTAGCTGAGAGGAAAATTGCTGATGAATCCTCCAACGAGCATTTAATGGCACTAAAATCCAATTCTAATAACGATGAACCATGGTATGCGGATTTCGTTAATTATATTATTTGAAAGGTTGTTCCCCCAAATTGGACCTTCGAAAAAAGAAAGAGGTTTTTCTCGCAAGTCAAGACCTACTTCTGGGAAGAACCTTATGCATTTAAACAAGTGCGCTGATATAATATTAAGAATTATGTGGCTGGAAGTGAACCCCTGAAAATTCTAGCGCATTGTCATCCGAGACCTACCGATGGGCATGATAGTGATAATGTTACCGCAAAGAAGGTTTACGAGTCTGGATTTTATTGGCCTAGTGTCTTTAAGGATGCTAATAAGTACGTAAGACGATGTGATGCATGTCAAAGATCGGGGAACATATCTTCAAGATACAAATGCCTCAAAATAACATTCAGGTATGCGAAGTCTTCGTTGTTTGGGGATTAGATTTTATGGGACCATTTCCCGAATCTAGAGGTAATAAATACATATTAGTGGCTGTCGATTATGTGTCCAAATGGGTTGAATTTCAAGCATTACCTACGAATGATGCGCGCATTGTGGTTAAATTTTTAAGAAGTTTATTCGCTAGGTTTGGAGTTCCTAAAGCTTTGATTAGTGATAGAGGGACACATTTTTGTAATTCCCAGCTTGAAAAAGCTTTACAAAGATATGGTGTGACTCATAAATTATCCACATCATATCACCCTCAATCTAATGGGCAAACTAAAGTTACTAATAGGGCTATTAAGCGTATCCTAGAGAGATCAGTGGGGTACAATCCTAAAGGTTGGACAAAAAAACTTAATGATGCATTGTGGGCATTTAGGATGGCATACAAAACACTAACAGAGTGTACACCTTTCAGACTAGTTTATGGAAAAGCATGCCATTTACCCATAGAAATTGAGCATAAGGCACATTGGGCATTAAAACAATGTAATATGGATCTAACGCTCGCTAGCGAAAGTCGTCTTATGCAGCTTAATGAGTTAGCCGAATTAAGAGATGGAGCTTATGAGAATACTAGAATTTACAAAGAACGGACCAAGAAATGGCATGATTCTAGACTTCGTGGTGACACAGATTTTAAGGTAGGTGATCAAGTGATACTTTATAATTCTCGTCTGAAGATGTACCCTGGAAAACTTAAGTCAAAATAGAGCGGTCCAATCACCGTTAAAACGGTGTATCCACATGGGGCTATAGAAATCACTAACAGGGATGGGTTTAGCTTCAAGGTCAATAGACAACGATTGAAAAAAATATTACGGAGGTAACATTGACAAAGACGATGATGAGGTTCTAGAGCTCGAAAATGGTGTGACGTGAGGCTGAAGGGAGTCTTACTTAAAGACTCACAAAAACAAAAGTTCTTGATGGGAGACAAACCAAAATGTAATTTTTATCGAGTCTGTCTTCTCAGACTGTCTATACGGCGTATCCAAACCCCATGGATACGGCGTATTGACTATCTGAACGTTATCCAGTCTTTATTTGTCTGCACTTTAAACTTTATTGTCAATTTAGTCTATACGGCATTTTCAAATAAATGAATATTGCGTATTAGTCGACTGAACCATACTTAGGATTTTAAAATGCAGGTTTCAATACGGCGTACCCTGGGGCACGGATACGACGTATTGACTCCCTGTACATTATTTATATTTGTTTTCCTGTATATTAACCAATGTAAACCCGAAATAGAATTGCAGGTTGTTTTCTAAATCTTAATGCAGGACCTTGCTGTAATGAAATCGATGAATTGGTAGAGATATACTCTGATAATAACGAGTGTTGTACTTACACGGGCAATCTGAAGCCCTCGTCAACACACTTTTTGCTCAAGAGCTCAACTTGGAGAATCATACCAAGCAACATATCAGGGGAGTTCCTCGTTCTAATTTTATTTCCCACTTTCTTTAATTGTTTTATCTATACAACGAGGACGTTGTATAATTTAAGTGGGGGATGGAGAATTAGAAGGTACTTGTCTTGTTTTTTACAAAATAACATGCTACATGCTTAAAAATAGGTCAAATTTAAAAAAAATTAGCATGACTTTTGTAAAAGTCACTAGTTACATTACCTAGCGCACTATAACCCTTGATACATATTTTGAGAATTAAGCCTATCTCGTTTCCAATTGCTTACTAAAAATTCCACAAAATTATAAGTGTGTCGGTGATGTAGTGGACTTTAGAACTTGTTCTGGTATATCACCCGAGACTGTAATGATGAGTACTATGGACTTAGATGGAGGAACATGTTCAATTGATAAATTTCTAGGATTAAACCAAATAGCCTACATGTCGTAAAATTAACTAACTACATTGGGTAGTTAAATCCCGTGTAACCCTTTGTTTACTCTTATTCTTAGAGTAAGATTCCCTAGAACAACCTGTTGAGCCATTTCTTTCTTTTTGTACACCATATTATATGTTTCGTTACACCTTTGCACCTTAGCCTTCCGTGTAGATTAAGCCTATTTTAATCAAATGCACATTGCAAATAGGAATGTATAAAGTAGTCAAAACTCATGTATTTTTACTACCAACACAATTATTGGTATGTCCGAGAATGAAGAATTATCAAAGGAATTATCTGGAGTTATTATGATCGTGAAGATTGTGAAATTACACCGAGTTTCATAATTTATCGTTAAAAAAAGGAAAAAATTAGAAAAATCACAACAAAAAAGAGGAGGAAAAGTTTGAAGATAATGGTTTCGCGAAAGCTTAGACCGAAGAAATTATATGAAGGATCGATTATTCGTTGATACGTCTTATAAGTCAAAGATGTAAAGTTTTGTATAAAGTGGTAGATATCGCCACTTGCCTTGTAAAAGTATGTAAATTATGGGATGATTGGGAAGTTGACCGTTACGGTAACGCTAACTCAGGTTGTTGTTTTTGATCTATGATCAAGACGTATGTAAATAGTTGTATC
This sequence comes from Tanacetum coccineum, assembly GCA_026074375.1. Taxonomy (NCBI): domain Eukaryota; kingdom Viridiplantae; phylum Streptophyta; class Magnoliopsida; order Asterales; family Asteraceae; genus Tanacetum; species Tanacetum coccineum. Next base: position 37,543 of record BQNB010014221.1, read on the forward strand.
TTTTTTATGGTAACGGCTGGGAAAAAGTATCTAACAACTTATATCTTAGACTTAATCTATTTGTTTCGTAATTTTTATTTAACAACAATTTATTTCCCTCTCCTAATCATTAACCATGGGTTTTACACGAATGAGGATGCGATCGAACATGCATGTCTATTCTGTCGTTATAGCCATGTATGCATAATTCAGCTGCCTTGTTGGTTTATTACATTTGGTTAAAGTTAGAAGATCCCTACCATATATTATTCTTCATCCTAACCCTCAGATAAACTCTAATAAGGATGTGATCGAACGCATATGTCTATTCTGTCGTTACGGCCATGTATGTGTGCTTCAGCTACCTTGTTGGTGTGGTACTTTTGGTGAAAGATTGTAGAATGATCAACCCGAATCCTTATAATAAAAAACCATTTTACCTTTATAAACTTGTTACTCATTAGCTCTAGTGGTGGAGATGTGTATCCTTGCCAAGCCTATAATAGAATACTCATCACGGCCGAGCAATTGAGCGAATTGGTTATATGTTACCACATAGATTAGTTGAGTGATTTGAGTGTTTTCATCTTCCTATTTCATGAGGTGTTTGGTTGTGTACTTGTAATTGATCGAATAAATGTTAACAGAAAAATCCTTAGGGATATATTTTCATAAACTTCTAAAGGCTACTTGAGGACAAGTAGGATTTAAGTGGGGAGATATTTGATGACATCAAATAATGTCATTATTATAGCATCATTTATCCCATGTTTCTTATCCACTTTGTATTAATTATTACATAAATTGGTACTTAGTTGTTTATATTTGTTATTTGAGGTAATTATCGAGCATTGGGCAAAAGATGGAGAAAAGGACGTGTTTTGAAGCATAAACGAAGAGTTTGAGAAAGTTGACTAATTCTGACATCAATACGCCGTATCTAAAGACTTTGAAGAACTCAAGACCATTGCCTGACTTTGAAGAATATGCCGTATCCACATCAGCAGATACGTCATACATGATACTTTGGTCAACTATTAAGAGAAACACGTTTTCAGTCAATACTCCGTATCCAAAACCTCAATACTCCGTATTGGTCAATACTCTGTATCCGAAGACCCAATACTCCGTATTGGTCAATACCCCATATTCGAAGAATCAATACTCTGTATTGGCAATACGCCGTATCCAAAAATCAGATATGGCATATTGAAACCAACTCAAGAAAATTCTAGAATATTTTATCCATGGAGCCCACGCCAAGTTACCCCGATATGCCGTATTGGATTTCAATACGCCGTATCGACCAATTTTCAGAGTCTATAAATACCAAACCCTAAATACGATTTAGGGTATGCTTTTTACCACCAAGTCTGATTTTTAGAAGATCTATGAAGCCATGAAGGTCCTATAAAGTGGTCTAATCGATGGGAAAACTCTTGTAATCTCTACACTCCACTATACGCGTTCGGTTAGCATTATGTTTAATCGTTCATCTATGATTTCGTGTATTGTTACAATGACTATCGGCTAATACCTTTAGGTATTAGCCATGTTTATGATAATATAATGTTTTGATTTGTCTTTATATCGATTGTTCTTTATTCGTTGCATGTTGATTATGTTTATCACTTCATACCCGTTTATGTGCTTAATTATGTGTTTTCCCTATCATTCAACTGGGTCTAGTCCTACATATTTAATGCGCTGCAACTTCGGTGTTGTTTGGGCGTAGGCTAAGAGTCCGGGATAGAAACATATAACGCTTATTCATATAGCTAGAATAATAGGATCACCAATAGAAAGCCCTGTTTCGATCTATGGTTAAGTGGATAGGTAGACTAAGCCGGTGACTTAGGATTACACATAACGTCCTGTTTCCATAGGTAGTTAAGTGGGTGTGGACTACTAGTATATGAATTTCCATTAAGCAGTAAGTTGGTAAAGCCTCCATGAGCTAGGATTCAATATAACCACCAATATAGTTATCCTATATAAATAATAATTACGGTGGTAGCGTTTATATTCTGTTTTGAGGATAATGTGATGGGGGATTGCGGGGTGAAGGAGTGCAGTGGGCATGGAACATGAAAGGGAGGGGTGTAAGACAGTAGGGAGGAACGCGGGTGGGATAGAAATTGGATGGGAGGAGGTGTGGAAGAGGGGGGGGGGTTGTGAGGAGGGAGAAAAGTGAAGTGGAAGGTTATTGTGATGAGACGACAGGAACATTAAATGCTATGTTGGTGTAACTGGTAGCTGTCGCCATTCATGTTACTATTATTTCTACAAGTTATTTGTGCATGTGACCCCACCCCCCCGCCCCGCCCCCTCCCCCCCCCCCCCCCTCGCCTCCCCGCCCCCCCAAGCCCCATCCACAAAGGGAATTTAAGTTTGTATACACTATAATTACCTAGGGTAAATGCCACCAAACTTGGTTAATGATAGAACCTCGATCACGAATTAATTCAAATATGCACGAATACACTATCATAAGTCAAGATATATAGTAGATAAAACAGCTACATACGTTTATCCATAAGAATTAGCCAACTACCCTATCATTTGTTAATCACTTGTGTTTCGATAACTCTGCCATCGCCTTAGATAATTAGAACTAAACTCGTGCCAGTCTCTTAGGCTGAAAACACCCCTTTGCGTTAGTTTAGGTTTAATTAGAATAATTAGGTTAGATTAGTATTAAAGCTAGATAGATAAGATACTAGTAGAATTAAGAGTTAACTTCCACTCTCAGTGATCGATACCCTACTTACCACGAAACTCCATCTGACCTGGTATACTGCCCGTTAAAGTGTTGTTTTTAGGTATAGTCGGCATAAAATAAATAGTAAAACTTGATACATAAAATAACACCTACACAACGACACATCAAGTTTTTGGCGTCGCTATCGGGGAGTGAAAATTAATCTTGATTTTTATTTGATATTTTGGTTTTTAACATTAGATTAGATCCAACCATTAGGAGTAGTGTAATTTAGATTAGTGTATTATTCTGCATATTTAATTGTTTATTTTAATCATTTTTCTGATAGAACAATACGGCGTATCTACGTCCATTAGATACGGCGTATCCAGTCTGATCAACTATACGATGTATTCGACTCTTCGTATATGGCGTATTGATTATTTTTACAAATCTATTTTTCTAGAATAGCTTTACTTTGCATCATGTCTTACTTTTCAGGAACAGAATCTAGACTATATCCATATCATTTTAACTACCCAGAAAGAAGCCTGACAATGGAAGAAATGTTAAACAAGTTCATTGACGAAGTAAAACGAGAACACGAGGAGATAAGGGCATTCATCTATGACTTCCAAACTACCAACGAGCTCTTGTTTAGAGAAAGAAATAATTCACTAATTGAGCTCAGATTCGGGATACAAGAGTTATTAAAAGAAATAAATAACATTCCAAAGGTAGATTGCGATGTTAAGGTGGAAAAACCATGACTCAAGATGTTCACGATAACAACGTCAATGTACTACCAAAAGAACCTCTAGTAGTAGAACTCAAAAAGCCAGTCGGATTGAACGATGTCCTCGCTAATGACCAACCTCAGATGACTAGTGAACATGTTCAGCCATCAAATGAAGTACAAAAACCACTAGTTCCTTTCCCCAGAAGATTAAGAAAATAAAAAGATGAGGCTCAACAGAAGAAGTTTTTAGAAAACCTGAAGCAACTCCACATCAATTTGCCTTTCATTGAATCATTAGCTCAAATGCCAAAGTATGCCAAATTTCTGAAAGGTTTGCTAACTAATAAGGCTAGACTGGAAGAAGCTTGCAACATCACTATGAACGAGAGATGCTCTGCCATATTGTTAAACAAGCTTCCATCAAAGGAGAAAGACCCAAGGAGTTTTACTATTCCTTACGACATTAGCCAAGTACATATTGATAATGCATTAGCAGATCTAGGAGCTAGCATAAGCTTAATTCCATACACGATGTACAAGAAACTTGGTTTGGGAGAACCAAAGGATACTAGAATGATTTTGGAACTTGCAGATAGATCGATCCTACCCGAGAGGAATAATAAAAAAAGTACTTATTAAAGTGGATAAATTCGTCCTTCCTATAGATTTCGTCATCCTAGATATGCCCGAAGACTCAAGAGTTCATATAATTTTAGGAAGACCATTCTTGGCGACCGCTCGAGCTATGATTGACATATTCAATAAGAAGATAACACTAAAAGTGGGGGATAATGAAGTAATCTTTGACGTAGACCAATCAATTAAAAGACCAACCACTGAAGACGATGAATGTTATGGGATTGATATTTAGGGGATGATCGAACACAAAGAAGCTCAGGAATTACTGGCAAATAATGAGCCTGATTCATTTTTATCGGGGGGGGGGGGGGGGGGGGGGGGGGGGGGGGGGGGGGGGGGAGGGGACTGGAAAAATCTATTAATCAATCAGACCTAGAATGCTATGAATCTACCAGTAGCAATGAAAATGATGGTTCTGATTTAGAAAACTCGATACGGTGTATCGACTATGCTAATACGCCGTATCCAGTTACGCAGGGAACTAAAAAACGTAATGATGTTAAAAGCGAACACCTTTATTCGGTCAGTGCTGATGAAATCGATGAGAAGAAACCAGAGCTAAAGAATTTGCCTCAACACTTACAATACGCATACCTTCATGGAGACAAATCCTTTCCCAATATTATCTTATCTAAATTGTCCGAAAAAGAGAAAAATTCACTTCTACAAGTATTGGAGAGACAAAAAGGGAAATTGCTTGGAAAATGTCAAACATCAAGGGAATCAGTCCGTCATAGTGTACATACAAGATTTTGATGGAAGATGACTACAGATCGGTCATCCAACCCCAAAGGCGTCTAAATCCTAAAGTCCAAGATGCCATAAAAAAGGAAATTGTGAAGCTACTTGATTCCAGGCTAATTTATCCAATTTAGGACAGTTCATCGGTTAGCCCTATTCACGTTGTGCCCAAAAAGGGAGGGATGACTGTAGTTTTGAATGATAATAATGAATTAATCTCTTCTCGTACAGTTACTGGATGAAGGGTGTGCATCGATTACCGTAAACTTAATGATGCGACTCGAAAAGACCATTTCCTCTCTTTCAATGACACAAATTGTTAGACGTTTATGTGGAAATGAATACTACTGTTTTCTTGATGGATTTTCAGGATTATTCTAAATACCAATCGCTCCAGAGGATCAAGAAAAGACTACCTTCACCTGTCCTTATGGGAGGATTATGTAATGCTCCTGCCACTTTTCAAAGATGCATGACGGCTATCTTCCACGACATGTGAAAAGACTGTTTGGAAGTTTTGTCATATGACGACTTCTCGGTATTGGTAACTATTTGATTGTTGACTAAGCTTAATTTAGATAGAATGCTTGCTAGATGTGAAGAAACCAACCTTGTGCTAAATTGGAAAAAATGCCATTTTATGGTAAAAGAAGGGATAGTTTTAGGACATAAAATTTCTGGAGCTAGAATTGAAGTTGATAGAGCCAAAATCGATGTGATAGCTAAATTACCGTACCTAACTAACCTAAAAGGAGTTAGAAGTTTTCTGGGGCATGCTGGATTTTACCGAAGGTTCATAAAAGACTTCTCCATGATCTCTAAACCAATGACCCAGCTTCTGATGAACGACGCAAAGTTTGATATTTTTGATGATTGCAAAAAGGCATTTAACATTTTGAAAGAAAAACTGACTACCGCACCTATCATAATATCTCCCGATTAGAACGTGCCCTTTGAATTGATGTGTGACGCTAGTGATTTCGCTGTTGGAGCTGTTCTAGGGCAACAAATTGATGGAAAATTCAAGCCGATTTATTATGCCAGCAAAACTTTGAATAATGCCCAAGAGCATTATACCACCACCGAAAAAGAACTTCTCGCAGTTGTTTTCTCTTTTGATAAGTTTCGTCAATATCTTATCTTATCAAAAACTGTAGTCTACACTATTATTTATTATTTGCCTTAGTATTGATCAGCAAAGAGGACGTGAAACCAAGGCTTATTAGGTGGGTTACTACTTCTCCAAGGATTTGACATTGAGATTAAGGATAAAAAAGGGGCAGAGATTATAGCTGCAGATCATTTGTCAAGACTTGAGAACCCAGATTTGGGAACCTTCACGGAGGAAGAAATAACTAATGAATTTCCCAACGAGCATCTTATGATATTGAAAGCCGAGCTTAATAACGATGAACCATGGTATGATGATTATGTTAATTATATTGTTGGAAAGATTGTACCTCAAAATTGGGACACCTGAAAAAAGAAGAAGATGTTTTCTCTCAAGTTAAGAATATTTTAGGACGAACCATAATCATTCAAGCTTTGCTCGACAATGTGAAAAAATGAGAGAAGATGTGTTGCTGGGAATGAAATCCTTGAAATCTTGGCGCATTGTCATTCTGGACCAACTGGGGGACATCATAGTGCGTCGATTACTAGAAGGAAAGTCTATGAATCTGGATTCTATAGCCTAACATCTTTAAAGATGCTAAAGATTATGTTATGAGGTGCGATGCATGTCAGATCTTGACACATATCATCAAGAAGTGAGATGCCACAAAACAACATTCAGGTATGGTGAAGTATTTGACATATGGAGGGCTAGACTTTATGTGCCCTTCCGAACTCAAAGGGGAAATAAAAATATTATTATTACCAGATAGATTCGTCTCAAAATGGTCGAGCTCCAAGCTCTTCCTACAAACGATGCTCGCGTTGTAATTAGGTTTTTGAGAAGGCTATTTGCAAGATTCGGAGTTCCTAAAGCTTTAATTAGTGATCGGGGGACGCATTTTTGTAACTCTCAATAGAAAAAAGCTTGCAAAAATATGGAGTGACCAGTAAATTATCTATTGCATATCACCCCCAAACATCAGACAGACTGAAGTGACCCAATAGAGCTATAACAACAGTATTCAGGAAAGACAGTTGGAATAACCCAAAGAATTGGTCAGAAAAGCTTGATGACGTATTATGGGCATTCAGAACTGCCTACAAAACGCCCACTGGATGCACCCCTTTCAGATTGGTTTATGGAAAAGCTTGTCACCTACATGTGTAAATCGAACATAAAGCATATTGGGCATTAAAACAATGTAATATGGATCTCACATCTCTGCAAAAAACGTTCACTATGAACTTAATGAAATTAATGTGAAGTTAAGAGATGAAGCAAAAGAAAAACACCCAGATCTACAAAAGAAACAAACTAATAGATTGCATGACCTCTAGTACTTCGGGGGATAAAGATTTCAAAGCAGGAGACAAGGTATTATTAGTTAACTCAAGATTTAAGATGCATCTTGGAAGCTAAATCAAAACTGGTACGGCCTGAATGTGGTGAAAACTGTGCATCCATATGGAACCGTGGAAATTATCAATAAAAATGGAATCAGTTTTAAAGTCAATAGACAAAGGTTGAAAAAGTATCACGATGGAAATATTAATGAGGAAGAGAAAGAAGTAGTTGAATTGGGTGATGATACAACGTCAAGAGAAGCTGAAGATAAGTCTAACTTAAAAACTTCGCTGTAAACAAAAATGCTTGCCGGGAGACTACCCGGAATGTAATTTTCAATTTCTTGTCAAGTCTGTCTTACCAGACTGTCTATACGGCGTGTACAAACCCCATGGATACTCGTATTAACTATCTGAGTTTATCCGGAGTTCTTTATTTCAGCACAGTCTATATGACATATTCATTAAATGAATACAACGTATACAGGTATCAATACGGCGTATCCTGGGGTATGGATACGGCGTATCAACTTCCTGTACAGTTTTAGGTATTTATTTCGAGTCTAACCAAACAAATACACGGAGATAGAATTGCATTTGTTTTTTGAGAATTTACACAAGACCTTGGAAGCAAAGAAATATCAACGAATATTGGTGGAGAATTTACAAATTTGGAAGATCTTAAAGTGTTGGAGTCTTGAAACTTCAAGGCGGATGTACAACACATTCTTGCTAATAAACTCAACATGGAGAATCTACCGAGCAAATATCAGGGGAGTTTCTCATTCTAATTCTTTTTAAATTCCCGTATTTAATGTTTTATATATACAATGAGGACGTTGTATAATTCAAGTGGGGGGATGGAATTAGAATGTTTACTTGTCCTATTTTCAAACAAAAATCCTTAAATTATGCTCAAATTTTAAAAAAATCAAGCATACTTTTGTGAAATTGCATTTACATAACTCAAACATTAACTTTGTTAGATATTGTGATGATTCAGCCTATTCTGTTTTCCAATGTTTGCCCAAATTCCACAAAATAAGAGTGGTGGCGATATGTTTGTAGACTTTTAGAACTTGGCTTGGTATATCTATTCGAGACCACAATAATGAGTATTATGGATTTAATTGGAGTAACTTGTTTAAATTGGTAAATTTTAAGATTACACCCAAATCACCTAAACCCCCTCCCATGTTGTTTATTAACTAACTACACCGGTTAGTTAACCTCCAGTTTAAACCCTTTTCCATTCTCATCTTTAGAGTGAAGATTCCCCTAGAACAACCTGTAGAGCCAATCCTTTAGGAACTACACCAATTATTCGTTTTGTTACACCCTTACACCTTAACCTACCCTGTTAGATTAAGTTTAATTTACAGTTGCTAGTTGCTTAAAGTGTAAAGTTTGTATTTCCCGAGTCTTGTGTCATTTTCTATCTTTGATGCGGTTGGAAATTTGCACATTGCAAATGGGAATGTATATTATAGTAAAAAATCATGTGATTTTACTACCATCACAATTATTGGTGAATCCGAAGAACGAAGAACTATCAAAGAAATTATCTGGAATTATTATGATCGTGAAGATGGTGAAACTACACCGAGATTTGAAGGATAAGTTATGAAAAAAAAATTTGAAAAAATGAGAAAAATTGCAAAAAAAGAGAGTTATATGTTGTTTTATTAACTAACTACATTGGTTAGTTAAATCCCCGTATAAACCCTTTGTTTACTCTTATCTTAAGAGTAAGATACCCTAGAAAAAACCAATAGAGCCAATCCTTTAGGAATTACACCAACTATCTGTTTCGTTACACCTTAGCCTACCTTGTTAGATTATGTCCATTTATCAGTTGCTAGTTGCTTAAAGTGTAAAGTATGTAATTCCCGAGTTTTGTGTCAATTTTCTATTTTTGGTACGGTTGGGAAGAAATTTGCACATTGCAAATGGGGATGTATAAAGTAGTCAAAAATCATGTATTTTTACTACCAATGCAATCATTTGTACGTCCGAAGAATGAAGAATTACCAAAAGAATTATCCGGAGTTATTATGATCGTGAAGATGGTGAAATTACACCGAGTTTCATAGTAAGGTATAGCAAAAAAAATTGAAAAAATTAGAAAAAAAGCAACAAAAAAAGAGAAGGAAAGTTTGAAGATAATCATTTCGCAAAAGCTTAGACCGAAGCAATTATATGAAGGATCGATTACTCGTTGATACGTCTTATAAGTCAACGATGTAGAGTATTGTATAAAGTGGAAGATATCGCCACTTATCTTGTAAATGTATGTAAAGTATAGGATGATTGGGAAGTTGACCGTTACGGGAACGCCAACTCAGGTTGTTGTTTTTGATCTATGATCAAGACGTATGTAAATAGTTGTGTCTTTATCATGGTAACGGTCGGAAAAAAGTGTCTAGCAACTTATATATTGGACCTAATCTATTTGTTTCGTAATTTTTATTTAACAACAATTTAATTCCCTTTCCTAATCATTAACCATGGGTTTTACGCGAATGAGGATGTGATCGAGCATGTATGTCTATTTCATCGTTACGGACATGTATGCATGTCTCAGCTGCCTTGTTGGTTTATTATTATTGGTGAAAGTTAGAATATTCCTACCCTATATCATTCTTCATCCTAACCCTTAGTTAAACTCGAATGAGGATGTGATCGAACACACATGTCTATTCCGTCGTTACGGCTATGTATGTGTGCTTCAACTGCCTTGTTGGTGTGGTACTTTTGGTAAAAGATTGTAGAATGATCAACCTTAAAGCCTTATAATAAAACCTATTTTACCTTTATAAACTTGTTACTCCTTAGCTCTAGTGGTGGAGATGTGTATCCTTGCCAAGCCTATGATAGAATACTCGTCACGACCAAGGAATTGAGCGAATTAGTTACATTGTTAGGATTATGAAAAAGACTCGGTCACCCCCGTGTATTGTTTAGTATAGCAAAGCTCGTAGTTAGAAAGTAAGCGTATGACTAGTAGTATTGGGCCGGGCCTTTAGCCCACTTGTAAGCCCATACCCAAGCCCATAGTGCTTACATACACATGTATATAAACCCCCCTTCCAGCCATTGGAAGGGGTTGGTTGTTCATTTTAAGCTAATACATTATCTTGCACTTTCTCTCTCTAGAAAGACCACTTTCTCTCTCTAAGATAAAGTAGCCAACCCATCATCTCTTGCTTGTGTTATGATATCATGTATACTACAATTGGTATCAGAGCCCATGGGATGATTAGCTAGATTGTGTGTGCGTTTCCTTGGTTAGTTTAGATCAAAAGTTTGGTTTTAGAAGGTTTATGGTCTTATTCTTGACACTCTTTGATTCTCATGTTTGTGATGTTAAAGTTAGTGTTTTTATAGTTGTTATAACATTCTAGGACCAAGTTGTGCAAAAGAAACCAAGTGAAAACGTTCAAAAGGGTGATTTTTAGGGGTTTTTAGGTGAAAAAGTTCGTATTTTCGTCGTTGCGTTTTGACCTTCTGAGACATTCTTGGTTGCGTTTTGGGTGAAGAAAGCATATTGCGTTTTGATCATTGCGTTTTGACCTAGAGGTTGCGTTTTGATCGTTGCGTTTTGATCAAGATTTATGAAGCCAAGAAGGTCCTGAAAAGTTATCCGATCAATGGGAAAACTCTTTTAATCTCTACACTCCACTATACGCGTTCGGTTAGCATTATGTTTAATCATTCGTCTATGATTTTGTGTATTGTTACAATGACTATCGGCTAATACCTTTAGGTATTAGCCATGTTTATGATAATATAATGTTTTGATTTGTCTTTATATCGATTATTCCTTATTCGTTTCAGGTTGATTATACATATCACTTCATACCCGTTTATGTGCTTAATTATGTGTTTTTCCTATCATTCAACTAGATCTAGTCCTACATATTTAATGCGTTGCAACTTCGATGTTGTTTGGGCGTAGGCTAAGAGTCTGGGATAGAAACATATAACGCTTATTCATATAGCTAGAATAATAGGATCACCAATAGAAAGCCTTGTTTCAATCTATGGTTAAGTGGATAGGTAGACTAAGCCAGTGACTTAGGATTACACATAACGTCCTGTTTCCATAGGTAGTTAAGTGGGTGTGGACTACTAGTATATGAATTTCCATTAAGCAGTAAGTTGGTAAAGCCTCCATGAGCTAGGATTCAATATAACCACAAATATAGTTTCTTAGATAGATTATAATCAACGGTGTGAGCTTTATGTGGGTTTAGGTTAATTATGACAGGATTAACTAGCGACAAACCTCAAGTCTAGGGAGAAGATCCACCTAACTTTGGAATGATATACCGCCAACGAATTAATACAATCATTGCACAAATAGACAATCAAGGCATTTTATTAGATTAAACTGGCTAATACGTTTTCCTAAGATTTAACCTCTTACCTATCTTTTGTTAATCACTTGTGTGCGTTATTTGTCATCATCTAAATAGTTAGAACGAAACTCGTGCCAGTCTCTCAGGCTAAAAACCCCCCTTTTGCGTTAGTTTAGGTTTAATTAGAATAATTAGGTTAGATTAGTACTAAACCTAGATAAATAAAATACCAGTAGAATTCAGAGTTAACTTCCACTCTTAGTGATCGACACCCTACTTACCACAAAACTCCATCTTGATCGCGTACACTGCCCCTTAAAGTGTTGTTTTAGGATAAGTCGGCTAAATATAAATTTAAAAATTGGTAATCAATAAATACAACCTACATGACAACATATCAAACCCAAAAATGTCAAAGAAGCCATACAAGACGAAAGTTGGACTATGGCCA